>ML424247.1:5556-26229 GCA_005239525.1 Nicotiana knightiana | reverse complement strand
CGTTTGCCAAATGTTCAATTTGCAAACCAAGACATAATTTTGTCTTTCCGAGATCTTTCATCTCGAATTCTTTCTTTAAATAATCAATTGCCTTTTGGAGTTCTATAGGAGTTCCAATAAGGTTTATGTCATCAACATATACGGCAAGTACAACAAATTCCGATGTTGTTTTCTTTATAAAAACACATGGACAAATGGCATCATTTATATAACCTTCCTTTAATAAGTACTCACTAAGACGATTATACCACATACATCCTGATCGTTTTAGACCATACAAAGATCTTTGCAACTTGGTTGAAAATATTTCCCGGGATTTTGAATTATGTGCATTAGGCATTTTAAATCCCTCGGGAATTTTCATGTATGTCTCATTATCAAGTGAGCCATAAAGGTAGGCGGTAACCACATCCATTAAATGCATGTCAAGCTTTTCATGGACAGCAAAACTAATGAGATAACAGAACATTATAACATCCATAACGAATGAATATGTCTCTTCATAATCAACATCAGGCCTTTGTGAAAATTCTTGTGCAACAAAGGCGTGCCTTATATCTTTGTACCTCATTTTTCTCATTCCTCTTGCGTACAAAGACCCATTTATAGCCAACAAGCTTAACACCATTAGGTGTTTGGACTACAGGTCCAAAAACTTCACGTTTCACAATTGAAATCAATTCTGATTGGATTGCTTCTTGCCATTTTGGCCAATCATGTCTTTGTCGACATTCTCCAACAAATTGAGGTTCAAGATCCTCACTATCTTGCATAATACTAGATGCAACATTATATGCAAAGACATAATCCAACATTATATCCACTCGATTCAAATTTGTCTCAATATCGATTCGATTTATTGGAAGTTCCTTATTTTCTTGAGTCTCGGGCTCAATGGTTTCCTCATGAATCTCAGAATTTATTAAATCGTGGATTTCTGCATGAGTCTCTTTCGTAGTGTCATTTTGATCATTTTTTTTTCCAGGATTTCGATCCTTAGAACCCAATGGTCTGCCACGTTTTAGGCGTGCTTTTGACTCATTAGCTGTGATACTAGAAGATTGTCCAATAGGGACATCAATACGGATTGGAACATTCTCTGCAGGGATATGTGATTTTGTTATCCTTTTCAAATCCGTAAATGTGTCTGGCATTTGATTTGCTATTCTTTGCAAATGAATAATCTTTTGCACCTCTTTTTCACAAATAGAGGTACGTGGATCAAGATGAGATAATGATGGATTTTTTCACAAAATTTTTCTTTTGGTTTCACCAATTTCTCCCCCTAATTTTGGAAAAAGTGTCTCATCGAATTGACAATCTGCAAATGGAGCAGTGAATAAATCCCTCGTTAATGTTTCAAGATAGCGAATAATGGAGGGCGATTCAAATCCAACATATATTCCTAACCTTCTTTGGGGACCCATTTTGGTGCGATATGATGGCGCTACAGGCACATATACTGCGCATCCAAAAATTCTTAAATGGGATATATTAGGTTCATGACCCAAAACTAATTGTAACGGGGAATATTTATGATAATTTATCGGTCTGATACGAACTAGCATTGTTGCATGCAAAATGACGTGACCCCAAGCGGCCTCGTTTTCATGAGTAACAGTCTTGCTATCAATTGCAGACGTTTAATTAAAGACTTTGCAAGGCCATTTTGAGTGTGAACATGAGCTATAGAATGTTCCACTTTTATCCCATTTGATAAGCAATAATCATTAAATGCTTGGGATAAAAACTTAGCAGCATTATCAAGTCTAATAGACTTAATTGAATTATTGGAAAATTGTGCCCGTGATCGAATTATTTGTGCTATTAATTTTGCAAACGCAAGGTTGTGAGATGACAATAGACACACGCGAGACCATCTAGAAGATGCATATATTAAGACCATAAAATATCTAATGACCCACTAGGTGGGTGATAGGTCCACAAATGCTCCCTTGTATAGGTTCCAAAAATGCAGGGGACTCAATACCAACCTTTGTTGGTGATGGTCTTATAATTAACTTGTCTTGATAACAAGAAGTGCAAGAAAATTCATTATTTAAAAGAATCTTTAAATTCTTTAATGGATACCCATTTGAGTTTTCTATAATTCGTCTCATTATAATTGATCCAGGATGTCCCAATCGATCATGCCATAGTACAAAAATATTGGAATCAATAACCTTAATGTTTACAATAGAATGTGTTTCTATTGCACTAATTCTTGTCCAATACAGGCCACAAGATAAAGATGAGAATTTCTCAATTGCTCTTTTCTGACCAGAGACATTCTTGGTTATGATGAGATATTCAAGATTATTCTCATCTATTGTCTCAATATAATATCCATGTCGGCGGATATCTTTAAAACTTAACAAGTTCCTCTTGGACTTGGAGGAGAACATTGCATTCTCTATAATAAGTATTTTTCACTTAGGCAGAGTTATAGTAGCTCTTCCAGAGCCTTCAATTAATTTACTACAAGAAATTGTAGTAACATCTGTCTTACACGTACTTAAATGAGAGAAATATTTATTCTCTTTGAATATTGTATGTGTCGTACATGAATCAACTCAACAAATATTTTTACATTGAACTTTGATCCAAGTATGCTTTGTGAGATATTCATATTTGCTTCCCATTATTTGACATATAAAATAAATATATGAATAAACATTACTATTTTTATAGAAAAGAAAAAGGAATAAAGTTAAACATATGAGGAGTACACATACGACCCAGTATAGTAATGATTATTATAGACATTTTCTAAATACCCAGTATGGTAATGATTATGGGAAATTTTGTTTGATGACCAGACTAATACTATTATATGGAATTGACCAAAATTTTCAATAACTGATTAAGTCAATGGATATAGATAAGTACGCCTCTTGTCCTATAGTGCGAACTCTATAAAAAAAAATTACTAAGTACCAAAGATGGCAACGTCTTTGATAATCATTCATGTTCCATTGATAAAAAAAATATGTAAGTTAATTTTGATTCTTTAAATTGATTTGGATACTCTGATCATTGAAATATTGTCTAAAATTAATACTAAAACTATATTTAATCAAAACAAATTAATAATATTCCATGAAATAAATAAAACTAATGATTACTACTCATGTAAAGAGCTATGATTACATGATGCTTATTCACTAACTACTACGAATAAGAAAAATAAAAAAATTAAACTACTCAATCATTTTTAACCACGGATCCATCACCGATCAAGTGATATATTTTTCCATCAGGGTGCTCAAAGAAATCTGCCACATCCAAGTGGGTGATGCCAAAATCATTGTCAGAGACAAAATTGGCTTCAGGGCCTTTATTCTTTAGAGATGCTTGATAAAACTCAACCAAATGTCTTGGTACACAGCAAGTATTTGCCCAATGCCCTTTTCCACCGCAACGATAACATTCAGTTTCTGAACCATTTGTCTTTGGCTTCTCATTTTCCCTTTCTTTTGGTGGTTATTTTTCTTTGGGGGTGATTAACACCAGAAAAATTTCTTCATTGTCCACGGCCACGACCACTACCATTAATAGGGCCACGGCCTTTCCCACGCTTAGCATAATGGGAATACACCTCACCCACTTCAGGCAATGATGTATACCCAGTGGGTCAATTTTCGTGATTTCTCATGAGCAAGTCGTTATTTCGTTCAGCCACAAGGAGAAGAGAAATCAACTCAGAGTACTTCTTGAAACCCTTCTCTCGTTACTGCTGTTGCAAGACCATATTGGAGGCATGAAACGTTGTGAACGTTTTTTCAAGCATATCATAGTCAGTGATAGTATCTCTACAGAGTTTCAATTTAGAAGTAATTTTGAACATCGCATAATTATATTCCGAAACAGACTTAAAGTCTTGGAGCCTCAGATGAGCCCAATCATATCGTGCTTGTGGAAGGGTGACCAACTTTAAGTTGTCATATCTTTCCTTTAAGCCATTCCACCAAACAAGTGGATCTTTGACAGTGAGATATTCTATTTTCAACCCTTTATCAAGGTGATGACGCAAGAAAATCAAGATCTTAACACAGTCTTGGGTAGATGCTTTATTTTTATATTTAATGGCGTCTCCAAGACCCATTGCATCTAAATGAATTTCAACAACCGACACCCATGTCATATATTTCTTGCCCAAAATTTCAAGGGCAACGAACTTTCTTTTCATAATGTCAGTCATAATTAAAAAGAGGAGAAAAATTATACCTTAATCTTCTCAAAGAGCTTCTTGAGACGGTAGAGTCTCGTGCTGATAACGTGTTATGAAACAATAAAAAAACAAGAACAATATTGCAGAGAAAGAGAGAGAAAATTCTTATTGAATTTTGGGATGATTTACAATGGAGTAAGACCCCTCTATTTATAGGGGAAAAATAACTTAGCCACAAAGTAACTCTCTAAAAGATAGACATTCACTCTAAATAGAATTCTATTTATAACACTTATAAATTTTTCATATATAAACATTGCTCAACATATATTTCTTTTAAAAAGATAAAGTGATGGACTGGTTATCAGGGTATTTTTGTAAACAAGCAATTCTTTTAAAAATTGTACAATGTTTTAATACATCAAACCAAACAATGAATAAGAAATATGTCAGCATAACTAATATCATCATAATTAATACAAGCATAACTAATATATCTTACTCAATATTATTCTTATATACTCTACCAAACGACCCCTTAAGTTACGAGTATACTTAAGGAACTTTATTGGCCAAAAACTATTTTCCTAAGATGTCCAACTCAAACAAACAAGAAAAAAGAAAAAAGAAAAGAAAAAAGAAAAAAGTAAAAGAAACAAAAAGCAAGGAAGCTCTCCCGGGCAACTTATATTCCTCAGCTTTAGTTGGGAATAGAGATTAGAGAAGCACAAGGAAATACATAGCGCTCAAAGGATGGCTTGCCTGCACGATCACGATTGTGCCGACCATAACTGTTCCTCCGATTGGTCTCTCTTCAAGCATATTGACCTTTCTAAGGTTCTCTTCCTTCTGTTCTTTAGTGTCTGTGTGTGTATGTGTTCTTGTAGATTAGACTTCACTGATAAAGATTCCTGCTGGATTCCTACTGGATGAACCCACTTACGCGAACTATTTTGGCAACTTGGGGTCGAATGATTTGTTGATTCTTGATTGAACTGCAATTTGATTAATTTATCAACAAATTAAAATTGCTAGTGTTTTGGGTTTCTTGGTTATAGTATCAGCCGTCCTTTAGGTTGTTACCAGGTTGGAAATGGGGTGGGGTTTTTGAGTATTACTACTGTAATAAAGAACCTTTTTTTTTTCTAATATTGTTGGAACTTTTAACTGTCAGTCAGTTCTATAGTAAGGGCTGTTCTATTTCGAGCTAGAGGTGCTGACTTTTGTTGTAATAAGCTCTATATCTTGATAGATAAAATTGAGAAGACGGTGCGAGTGGAGTTAGAAAACTTTGTATAGTTGCGAATTTCAGCTCTAATGAGCCTGAATAGTTCTAGAGATAGTGTCACTAAAGCCCCAATAAGAAATTTGATATGCTGTTGTTTCTTTTGTTGGCTAGGCAAATTGATCATCCATATTCTAAGTGCAAACTCATTGAGCTAAATTCTAAGGACAGCGGAAGTTGTGAGAGAAGTTAGTGTTGATTTTGGAATATATATTTAATTTAAATTCCAGGGGCTTTTTGATTGGTGGTTCCCATGTTAGAGATGGATGTGAACTTCAGAATTGTGATCCTAGAATTGCACATGCTCAGATTAACTTGTGCATATATTTATTAGCTTCTTCAAGTTCCTTATACTTAACTTTTTTGTGCTGCCAAAAGGTGTCTGCTTTGAACGAGGCTGTCAGAGGAAGTGTCAAATCCGTTTTTAAACCATGGGAGCAGCGTTTGAATACTTCGGAGGTAATCTCAGACCAAAAATGGCTTGATCTAGACCAAATCCCTTAACCTTTTTCTCTCTGTGATATTATGTAGTCTGTAGTGATTACTCAGTTTGTCCGAGATTCAACAGGTTCAATAGTCTTCTTGTTCAAAAGAACACACATTTTATGCTTGGTGCTTCTTGGAATTGAATATATCTCTTAAACCTACTATTGTATAGGGCAAAAAGAAAAGGAACAAAGTTCTTTTAACGAAGTATTATTTTTTGAAAATTATGGTGTAAGTGCTGCTAGATGCCGGTGTTTGCTTGACATGGAAAATCTTTCTTCACCTTATTAATTTTGACATTAATAATAAATGTTGGTGTAATTAAAAGCATCATAGTCTCACATACATCTATATTGTCATCCCGATTGATTATTATTTTTGCATATTCAAGGACTCTACTTTGTTTTAGTTCTATATAAAACCCTGGTAAGAATATAAAGTTATATCAACAAGATGGTGAAGTCTACCAGGAAAGGAAGATAAAAAAAAAAAGGCAGCTCGGTGTACTAAGATCCCGCTATGCGCGGGGTCCGGGTAAGGGCCGGACCATATGGGTCTGTTGTACGCAGCTTTTCCTTGCATTTATGCATGAGGCTGTTTCCACGGCTTGAACCCGTGACCTCCTGGTCACATGGCAACAACTTTACCAGTTACTAGTTCAACTTTACCAGGAAAGAAAGACAAGTTGTCTGCAAATAAATAAAAGTTGTATAATGTCATATGCATTAAAGCTGATGCTTGTAACTTTTAAGTCAACATTCTTCTTCCCCAAGAAGAGAACTCCTTTTATGTAACTCCCTCTAATATCCAAAAGCAGATTTTTAAATTGATTCCTTCAAGTACTTGTGAGACACTTTAACCAAATGGTAGCAAAGTTTTTTCTCTTTGCAGGTAACCTTAATAGCTTTCTCTAGGGTTCTTTGTTAATTTTTCTTTGGAGCAAGGGCACTTTAAAGTTTTTCATTGAGTTGATAAAGTACAATTATTAGATGTAATAGAATGATGTGCTGTATCCAGACTAATGCCAATTTTAGCTTTTCAGGAATAAAATGTGACCAATTAACCGGCCAACACACCCACTTGTTACAAGTAACTGTCTTGTTGTTGGATCAAAAGGGAAACCATTGACTATTTTGCTAGCATTCAACTTGGTAAAAAGAGATTACTCAGGAATACCCATTGGGTTGTGATATTACTTCTGATATTAGCAGTTGTCTTTCTTCAAATGTATAAGGAAAGACAACAGGGTGCTAACTTTTTCTATAAAGATATGAACTTCTTTTTTATAAGTAGTTGTGTATATAGATTAACTTACCTCATTATTTCACGAAATTTGATCCGTTTTTATTTCTCGTTGGATATCTTTATACTTTGACTTATTCTTTGATACAGGGCCACCTGGAAAGCAATGAAGGTGATCCTGAACTAATTGTTTTCATTCCGTAAGTGCCAACTTTGTTATTTATTCTGCTTTTGCACAGCCATCTGGTTTGTTTCTGATGGGCTGCGTTCCTGTCGCCGACACATTTTGACATTCCTTTTCCTCCATGTCTCTCAGTCACCTTCAAAAATGCCCCTCGCCCCCAAATGTTCAATACTAATGGCATAATATCTGCTTAATTTGAATATAAAAATTTAACTTTCTGGATGCTTTTCTGAAATTTACTTGTTTCCCTATTTACAAGATTTTCATTCTCCTTTCCGTTCTTGTTGAACATCGCGTAATGATGATTGTTTCACCCCTAAGGCATCTTCCTGTCGTTTGTTTGAATCAACTGTTCTCATTTGTTATCATTCAAATAATAAACCGGTCCAGTTAACAAAGTAACAAAGTAGGAGCTGTAAGAAAAGGTTTTACTTTGATTCATGTTGCAGCTCGTCTCTTGAGGATACAACAACAAGAACAACAACATACCCAGTATTATCTCACACCGTGGGGTTTGGGGAGGGTAGTGTATACGCAAACCTTACCCCTACCTTGTGAGGATAGAGAGGCTGTTTTCAATAGACCCTCGGCTCAGGAAAGCATAAGCACCACACTAATGAAGATATAGACAAGAAGGGACAATACCAAAAAATCATATAAAAGCGGAATAAAAACAACAAGATAATAAGGTGATCAACAATGAAAGAAAACATCGGTTAATCATAAAAACCTACTACCAACAGAAAGCGAGACTGCGTGCCAATATTACTGTTATGAACACTCTAGACTACCTACTCTACTACGGTACTACCCTAATCCTCGACCTCCATACCTTCCTATCAAGCGTCATGTCCTCAGTCAGCTGAAGCTGCGCCATGTCATGCCTAATCACCTCTCTCCACCTCTTCTTTGGCCTACCTCTATCTCTCCGTAGGCCCTCCAATGTCAACCTCTCATACCTCCTCACTGGGCGTCTGTGCTTCTCCTCCTACATGACCAAACCGTCTAAGCCGTGCTTCCCTCATCTTGTCCTCAATAGGGGGCACTCCCACTTTGTCGCGAATAACCTCATTTTTTATCCTATCTAACCTTGTGTGCCCGCACATCCATCTCAATATCCTCATCTCTGCTACCTTCATCTTCTGGACATGTCTCTTTGAGGATAATGAAGGGAAAATCTTTTTAGAGAGGTTGATTGTTGCAAAGTTTAGAAGTTGTGGAAGACGAATATGAAGCCAAAGGCAAAAAAAATGTTGATTATAAGAGGATCAACCTTTATAAGGTTGTTTCTAGTTCTATTGTAAAGAAAAAGAGTAAACAGAAAGAGGGATGAGGGGGAAGAGGAGTAATATTTCTTTTTCTTTTAGATTGATTGTGAAAGAAAAGGAAGGAATGAGTCTCATGTGATATCAGTTCCCTTGATGAACTATTTCTCCTTCAAAATATTTGAAGGTCTTTTCTGGCATTATAAATTTTATTTAGAAGGTCCTTCTTCACCCAATTTTGGACTCGGAAACGAAACATAACATTTTGTTCACCCCCGTTTATCTCCATTCCCCTCTTTCTGCCTCTCCATCTTTTTTGTCCAAATGATTCTCCTGCATTTTTTCCGTTTCTCTTTCCGAACCTGGGTTTTTTGTTGTTATTGTTGTTCTTTCCGAACCTGAAACTTTCCAGTACAATACGGATGATTGGAGGCCTCCTTTTTCATTCTTTTGGCTAACGCTTGAATAAGAAATTTTAGGATCTATTACAATATAACTTTCCAAATTTCTTTGCTGTAATTTCCACCACTAAAGTAATTATATCATCAACTAGATATTGCTGAAATCAGGTATTATCAAATCATGTTGATCGTGTTGCAGAAATAGCAGCACGAAGTGGTTTATCTTCATTCTGGTTTGAGAACAGAAAATTGTGGCTGTAGATATTGATTGCTGTTCTCTTGGCCATCCAATTCATCTTATATTCGTTGGCTGAACTCAATCATGATAGGTTCACAGCAGATGTTAAAATCAAGAGCATAGCAATTGTCGGTGGCGCTGATGGAACAAGTCCAGCTAAGATGAGAGCGTGAGTATAGTATTAACACTTCTTGCTTTGTCTGTTCCCTTTTCTCTTAGCTAGCACATGCAATCTGCTGCTGGCTGCTGCCACTTATAACGATTCTCTTGAACATGTATCTTAGAAGTTTTATCTGCCTTAATACACTCTTGCTATTAATCCAGGTTCATCAATCGGGATGGCATTGATTTTTCAGATGCTCAATCTATGCAACCAGTTCAGGTACTTATATATAGGAGTAACCTTTTTATTCTTTCTTTTGTTTTCGATAAGTCCAGTTCAGGTATCTTCTCAAGTTAGCTTTTGAAAGTTTTGATGCCTAGAACACACTTCCTCCTCCACCCCAACCACTTGTGCTGATACTTGTTTTACTTGTAAGGAGTGGGATTTAGCCGAAAACTTGCAAGGAGTTTTAGAGTACCAGACAAGGTATATTTCTTTTATCCTTAACATTGCTGCTGCATGGTCTTTATGGCAATTTTGTAATTGCAATCTGTACACTGTTCCTGCACAAGCATGCACATACATTGGCATTTATATTTCAGAAGTTCTGTTTACATAATATAGATTTTCCTATATTTTCATGGAGCAAATTGTTCAGATCACTGTTATAGAAGGTTGCTTATATTATGGCTGTATATTTTGGTTGTCTCATGCTGTCTGTAAATATTTATTCAGGTATTCTAGGTTTCAGAGTGTGGGAAATATCACCTTGCATTTCCCTGATAATTTTGGCGGTGATACAACACAAATACATTATATTGGCTTGAAAGGAGAAGCCACCCAGGTAACCAGAGTGAAAAATGTTTTAATTCCATGGTCACTGGTTTCAGATATTTATCGTAACTTGTTTCCGAAATAATTTTGTACAGATGAAGCGGGATGTTATTGCAAATATTGTTTATGAGGTTGTACCTAACCCCTCTGATCACAAGTGAGTTACTCTTTGCCCTTTAGAAAGATATTGTATATTGGGTTTCTGCAGCGTTATTCCTACTTTGGTAGTTTAATTTAAATGCAAAATCAACGTTAGTTATGTCTCGGAATTCCTGAAATGGCTTCACTCTCTGGTAGGATATGAATTATTAAGTTGCAGATTAATGATTACGAGCAAATTTGTCCAGGTAGTTGTCATGTATAATACTAGAGAAAATTCAAATCGAGTTAGCTTGCAGATTGAGTATCAGTAGAAAATTTACGCTGGCAGTCCCCGATATCTTATACTCCCTCCATCCCATTCTTGGGAATTCTATTTTGATAGCATGGAGGTTGAAATATTTGTTTGAGTTGTTTAATATATAAAGTAGTTTTTAGTAGAACAAAATACTATAGTAATAGTTTTTTTAATTCCAGTAACAAATATATACTATAGTAATAGTTGAAAAGCAAGTTGGGTGGAGAAATTATCACATCAAATTTAAACTACGATTCATTAAATAAATTTTAGTTCTTGAAACATGTACAAGTTATCTAAAGTAATTTTAGTAGGTGATGCATTGATGGTGTCAAACATCTTGAGATATCCCAAAATAGGAAGAGTGTTAAATAACTTGGGGAGTACCAGTGTACTTTATCCTAAATGCATGAGGTGGTTACATGTTTTGCTGGGCTGCAGGTAACAGGGATGTTTAAGCTTTTAAATGGAAAACGTACTAGCTTTGCGCTCTTGAGTTTTTTCCTTGACTAGCATAGCCCTTAGCCTCAAGTTTCTCCCTGATGAATTTTTACGTTACTTTTCAAAAACCAAAAGAAAAAACAAAGTTTACATTAAATTTAAAGAGTTTAAAACACTTGTATACATACTAGTAGAACTTTTCTATTTTTTATATATTATTGGAGCGTATGCGATATTGCAAGAAAACTTGATATTTGGATTTCTCCGCCAGATAATTTGAGTAAGTTCAGCATAGAGGTATTGATGCTTAAAAATGTATGATGCTCGGCACACAAGAATGTAATCTAGCGGTCAATAGAGTGGGCGAAGAATACGAGGTTTCAGGTTCAAATCCCAGCGAAGGCAAAAATACTAGGTGATTTCTTCCCATATGCCTTAAGCCTCAGTGGGCAAAGTTACCCGGTACCTATGCTGGTGGGAGGTAGCATGTACCGGTAGAATAGTCGAGGTGCATACAAGTTGACCCATACACCACTTACGTAAAAAAAAAAAAAAAATATTGTTTGATGCTATGACTTGCTATGACTTTTTCCTTGGAGCAACGTATATGCTGTTTGGTGCAATATTGTCAACCCGTCCACCATGTATACATGTAAAGTCAGGCTGCAGCCTTCTTTCCTTTCTGGTGCAACCTAATCTTGGCCCCCCTCCCCCGGGCGCCGGCCCGCTACTATATTCCTCCAATTTGGCTTTAGCTCCCTTTTGCATTTTTATGTTGTCCATTAGTCAACTAAATGATGGTATATATGTGTGCAGGACTCGAGCTGAGGGCGGTGGAGGCCTTTCACGTGTGGAATAAGTTGTGCTTTAGGCAGCTCTCTTTTATAGAGTGCTTTCTGTCTGCTGTATACGGATAGAACCTGTACTCGAAATATACCCAGGAATCATTAGATAATTTACTGAAAAGTGCATTTAATTCTTCCTGTTAACACAATACAGTGGATAATCACTTAATACTTGTGACATATCATCTTCCACATGAAGGGTGCCATATCTACACTCATTCGAGCTTTGAGACTTGTCGTACTACTCAAAATCGGATGCCAGAAATGGGTTTCAGGTGTCATTCTTGCCTTAAAGGTTTCCAGTTTCTGTTGCTTGATTGTGCCAACGAAAGCCTGTCTGCATTTACACCTATCAGGAAAATGCTGATATTAGAGTAGATTCTTGGGCTTTCGTGCTGCAAATCATCGGTAGCTTAAGCAGATGGTTATGGGGCAGTGGGCACTAACCTCATACTTAAATCATTGCAAAAATTTATGTACCTTTTGGAGCCTAGCTGGGTATAGTGAGTTCTTTTTTTTGTTTGGTGCATCTTTCCTGCGATTCAGTGCTTGAAAACTCCATCCTATCTGTGCTTCTCCATGCATATGCATGATGACTAACTTTGTGCTGCCATTCTACCTTTATATTTACGGAGAAGAGTCTGATATGTCCCTCTACTATGATAAATTGTTTAAAGTTGTTCTCCGTTATACTATTAGGTCATAAAAGTCCCTGCGGTCCAACTATCCTAACAAATCTGCCCTTAGTTTGACGGAGGTGCCACGTGGCGTCCAGCCATGCATGTTTTAAATCTGGGTACATAAGGGACAACCTGCTCCATCAAACCCACCAACCCATAACCCGCGAACCAGCTATTTATAACCCACAATTTTAATCAATTTACCATAATTGTGGGACAAAGAAAAAGAAATCTCGTGTAAAGATGGATTCTGTTCCTCGCCGGATGCAAAAAGTAAAAAAAGAAAAAGTTACCCACGCTCGGGTAAAAGAACTAAAAGCTGATTGCGAAAAAAAAAAAAAGACGTTTCTTTTCCGTCTGAAAAAAAATATTCGGCACATTTATATATTTAAGAATGTCTGAGTTCATACCCTTAAATAATGAGAGAATTTTTCAGGCGCTGACATGAAATTGAGTGATCTACTAGGAGGGTACGTATATATTCTATAAATATTAACTTTGTGCACCAAAAGTATTTCTTTACTTCTTTTTAGTATAATTGCAATCAAATGGTCTTCAAACACAATTTGAGGAAGTAATGAATTAAAGATTATTGAAATGCTAATCTGCAATATATTAAAGTGACTTTATAGATCATTTCATTTGGAATCTGGAACTTTATACTTAATTTTGTGATAATTAATTTAAACTAATTGCTATTAGTAGTTTTTCTTCACAAAAAAAATGCTACTTCTTTTATGCGAAACTCTTTTTCATTTTGGGATGATCCAAAAGGTGACACAATTCAATTTCTATATAACTAGACATTCAATATGTGCCGGTGGGAGATTTCCTGGTCCATGTACCATTCTGAAGCGATTCCAGTCAGGCTTTTTCGAAATAAGCCATCAATAACTCTTCTTTTCCACCGGCACCCCTCAACTGGTTGCAATATCGTTTCAGATGAGCGATCGGATCTCCGTGCCCGTCATATTTTTCAAACTTTGGCGTCTTGAAGCCAACTAACTGTCAGGTGAACATGTGGAAACACGCATAAATCGGAGTACGAGACACTCTTCTGACCACTCAGGCCCTGCATGTTTTTTAAGCTTGGCTCTAGGCTTCTCATCTTCCGAGCCATTTCTTCCTGCTCTGGGTTTCTCATTGTTCTTTCTTGTTCCATTGGGGACTCATTTTGCGGATGCTAAGGGTAAGAGTCTGGAGTAACATGAATTGTATCTGGATGAAATTACGGGCCCCAAAAGGTGAATGTTGAAGGCTTGAAGCATGGTCTGGGAGCGGTCGGCTGTGCCATGGTAAAGACTGGTGGTGCAGTGAGCAATGTTGGGGGTACCCCTGTAAACGGTGCCTGGGGGCGGCCTCAGAAGGCGTACCGGTAAAGTTGGCTGACATAGTGGGTACCCGAGCGGGACAAATGGATTAGTCATGGGGATGGGGATGTTGGTGGTTCCACCCGTCCTGGGGATCAGTTCAGGAAATCCAGGGATTGAACTTGGCGGTTCTCTATCGTTGGACCAGTCGTCCCACATCTCTAACATACGGACACGCAGCCTTCGGTTCTCTTCGGCAGTTGCCGGTTCAGGCTGGGTCATAACCGGTGTGACATTATCCTCAGGATTGATGACGCGGAGACTGCTTTTTGAAGACATTGAGACACTTCCTTTTGATCTTGTAAAGTAAGAGTGGGAAGCCAGGATACCGTCAAAACCAACTACCTAAAACAAGACCTATCTAATTTTGCACGTCACAAACCTTGTCAGTTTTGAAGCATTTATCAGAAAGGGAATCACACATTGGGGATGCAATGCACCTGAACAGTTAAATGTTTCTAAATATTTTTGCAACGGCTGTGTCTTTCATCCCGGCTTTTGCTACCTCTTTCTCAAATTTCAAACTTTGATTTCTTTTCCTTCTCTATTCTACTATTTTTCGCTCTTTTATTTCTCACTCTTTTCTTCCCTTGTGTTTTTGCCCTTTTTTTTCTTTTTTAATTTTACTCACTTTCTTTTTCTATTTTTTTTTTAATTTTATGGCTATGATCAAATCTTATGGGGATTGCCTACGTATCATGATACCGCATGAATCAGATTATTACGTAGTTCAGGAAATAAATGCGAAATAAAAGAATTTTTTTTAGGTTTTTCAATATTTCATTAATAAAAATATCTTTTTTGGGTTTTCTATTACAAGGACTTAAAAGTACTGACGACTACAAAAGAAAACATACAGACTAGAAATAAAACAACAAAACAACCTTGACAATGACGAACAAAACTCGAGAAAAAGTAAAATACAGACTCAAAAACCGAAAAATCAAAAATACATAAGAGCCTCCATTGGTACTTCGGGGGCCTGCGGGACATCAACCGGTCTCTGCGCGGGCTTACTTGAAATCTCTTCTTGAAGGTGGTCTAGGTCAACCATCACCTGGCGAAGGAAGGTCATCACAGAAGCAAAAAACATAGACCTGGTCATGTCTTCACATTCATGGCATTTCATTATAACATAATCATCTATCTCTTTAATTCTCATTCTGATGCCACCCTTTTCTTGAAGCAAACGTCCAATTTGCTATGCCCAGGCTTCCGACACCTGTGTGGCTGTGTTGTTTTGGTCATGCAACTTTTGTATGCTTTCTTCTAATCGGTAAATCAATGTGTATAAATGCTCTCTGTCCGCCTTGAAATCCTTTGTTTGCTGGACCATTTCATTCCCAAGGGCGACCAGTTTTTTCTTTAAAATTGTTACTTTTCTATCGTATCTCTGCTTTAACTAGTGGGCTAATCTGACATGTTCTTCTGCACCTTTGGCCAACTTTGCTTGAGCTTTTAGCAAGTCTTTCTCGGCCTTTGTCAAGTCAGCCGCTTAGTCATGCACCTTCAACCTTAAGTTGCTGGTGAGTTTTTCATCTCTCTCGCTCCTCACAGGCATTTCAGCGGCTATCCTCGTGTCCCGGAGTTGGGCTCGGAGTGCCTCATTCTCTCGGGTCAACCTTCTCTTTTCACCTTCGGCCTCCTGAGCCTGTAAGTCATTGTCAAATGTGAGGCTTCTCAACTTTTCCTCTAAGGCATGGATGATGGCTTGATATTTCATTTCCTTTTCCCCTCAGGCCAACCGTTCTCGGACTTTGTCATCAAAAGCCTGAATATGAGGTCTTTTGGTGGGCCTTTCGGGCTCGGGCTCAGGATCTGGCTCTGGTTCATCATTAAGGCAATACCTCTCTCAAACCATGTGGCATAACCTGGATCTACCTCACCTCTCGCAAGATCTGGTACCTGGGTATCCTCTTTCAGGTATCGACAACCATTCCAAGTTTGCTCGATTAAAGCCTCGGGGAGTGGGGCTTCCGGGTGTAGCTCAATGACTTGGACACTCAAATCTTCATCTTCGGGCACCACCTGGTATCTTCCTAACTGTCTTAGGACTCTTTGCGGTACATACTGCTAGACACTTCTCAATCCCATCAACAACAAATAGCTCTTTATGGCCGTCATGTGTATGACTTCCCTTACCAGGAGCCATCCCAAAGTCCATTCAATCTGACTCGCCTTTAGAGTTCTTAAGTGGGAGATCCAAGCTTCCGCTCCTTCTGGAGAGTTGTAATCTTTTACCCTTTCCTCATAACTCTCAATGAAGTTGTTCTTGCTCGGACCGTAACTCATGAATTTTCGGTGATGTTCAATTAACCACATTTCCCAAAATAATATTGCACCCTTCAAAAAATATTGCCCTGGACTTACACAACATCAATGCTCGATAAATGTCCGACAATATAAGGGGAGCAAGCGTGTGATCCTTTTTGGTAGTGACGACTTGTGCAATTCTGGCCATGCGGATATCAATTGTGCATTTATCATTTGGGAAGACCATAATGCCCAGAAACACCACTATGAAAGCAAAGCGACGATGAATTTTCCAGGTGTTCTTGTTTGCTTGTTGTTCAAGACCTTTTCATGTGCTTCAAACCCATTTGAGTGCCCATATCTGGAATACAAGAAGTAGAAGGAGCAACATCCATTGTTTACATTGTTCTTCCTTATTTGTTTACTGATATTCAGGATATCAAAGAATCGGTGCACAAAGGGAGGCCTTGGGAATATAAGTTGTTGATTTCTTAAGTCCCGGCCAAAACCAGTATATCCGGCTATTTCCTCCTGAGTGTGAGTGAGCTCAAAATTCGAGAAGTGGAAGACAATGTGAACGGGATCCCACAAAGTTACCAAAGCCTTGATCAGATCATCCCGGGGCTTGACTTTCATAATATCCGTGAGAGCACCCAAATGTTTACTACCCAATCCTGACCATCTTTATCCGAGTCATACTGTCACGACCAAAAATCCATAAGGTCGTGATGGCGCCGAACATCATTGTCAGGCAAGCCAATCATTAATTAATCGAAATAAAATCCGGTTTAAACATTTATGAAAAACATTTCCTTTCACTTTATTACATATTAACTAAATAAAAATCTGTTAAGTAAAACAATGATTTAAATATTACACTTAGCAAATATATCCCAACACATCCCAGAACCCGGTGTCACAAGTACATGAGCTATTTCTAAGAATTTATACAATCATCACTAAGCTTGTCCGAAATACAAATTGGACTAGGAAGTTTAAAAAAATGAAAACAAGTACTGAACGAAGGAGACTCTGTCATCTGCGGATCGCCTCCGGATGATGCAACTCGCCTTAAGTCTCTGAATCCTCCACATTGCTATGAAAGTACTTGTGCAGCAAGTGAAGCATGAGTACAAAAAAAACGTGTACTCAGTAAGTCACCCGCCGAACCTCAGAGAGGTAGTGACGAGAGGTCAAATTAGACACTTACTAAAGGTCAGTTTAGAATATTTAAGTGAGACACTAAGCATGATTATCATAGGCAATTTATTAAAATCAGGAATAAGTATTTTCAAATTCGTTCACATTTAACACTTTATATCTTCGTCATATTAATAACAATTAATCAACATAGGTGATTTAATAAAATAACAATAAATCGACGGGAAGGAACAACTTCTTCCAAAATCTTTTTTTAATAACTTTAGATCTCTGTCATTTCAATTGACAATTTAAAATCCCAGGCCATTAATTGGGCAAAAATCATAGCAACTACGCAGTAAATATCATGGCAAGCAATGCCGAGGGTCGAACAACGCGGACCATCAATAATAAATTGTGCACTGTCGAAGGGTCGAACGGCTCGAACCATAGATGCATCTATCTGCCCCATTAGCGAATCGATCATGCGACGCAGTTATACATACAAATAATAAGGCTAGCCTGCTCGCGAATCATACCTGCGACTCAGGTGCTCATATGTACACATATCAACATAATAAATCCTTATTTTTATCAAGAAGCAGTTTTTCTCAGGAAAGTGGTAAAAAAATCCCTCTTAAAGGAACATGAAATATAGTTTTTAAATCTTTGTTTTGAAACTCATTTGCCAAGTTTAATGATATTCCATAATATAACCCTACTAGGTGTACAATTATCCACAGAGGAATCAATTCTCTTTTTAGATGATTAAGAAAATAAGCTCTAGCCTTCTTCAGATATTCAATAACGATTTCAATTATATTAGCAGTTTAATAATACAGGCAGGATTACAGGTACAACACATAAGGCATGCTAGTGGGTCCTAGACTATCTGGACATGGCATAATAGTAGCTATGCACGGACTCCCGTCACTTCGTGCGTACGTAGCCCTCGAAGATAATAACATGTACTTAATTAATTCACCTAGGGGGACAATTCTCCCTCACAAAGTTAGAAAGGAGACTTACCCCGCTCCGAGATTCCATAACCGGACTCTAAGCTCTTCCGATGACTCCAAACGGACGCACAACGCCCCAAAACTATCCAAACAACGACAACCGAATGAAAATACACTCTAATATTGCAACAATTCCAAATTATATAATTTTCCAACCCCGCTTAGTGAAATGACCAAAATGCCCTCGGGCCCACATGCCTGGAATCCGAAATTTCTCGAAGATATATTCTACCCATAGCCTTACTAACTCAAATATACAATTTACTCAAATATTCATGCTCAATTCGTGGCTAAAAATCCAAAATTTCCATTTTCTAGGTCTTTCCTAAAAAATCTCAATTCTCTACTAATTTCCATGTCTAATCCATGCATATAATCTTGTATTTAACTTAGAAACATGAAGGAGTTACTTACCTTGACATTGCATGAAGAAATCTTCTCTTTGAAGCCTCCCATGATCGCCTAAGCCAAAGAAGAAATGAAGAAAATGAACCAAGAATCCTTGTTTTAAAACATTCTGCCCAGGCCGATTTTCGCACCTGCGATCAGATGTTCGCACCTGCGCTTCCGCAGGTGCGCCCAAGAGCCCGCACCTGCAGCTTCCTTCTCCTCCAGCCAGATCCGCACCTGCGACCCACTGCCCGCATCCGCGCAGGCGCAGGTGCGAAAATTCCATCGCACCTGCGATCCCAGTCAAGCCGGCCCACTCTCGCACCTGCGGTGCCAAAGCCACACCTGCGGCCAAATCCTCGCAGGTGCGGTCACACCAGATGACAGCAACCTCAGCCTTCTTCAACCTCCCGAACTTGATCCGTTAACTTACCCGGAATCCACCCGAGGCCCCCGGGACACCGTCCAATCATACCAACTTGTTTCAAAACATAATGGGACTTGCTCGAGGCCTCACATCATATCAAACAACATCGAAACCACGAATCGCACCCAAATCCTAACTTTATGAACTTAAAAATTTCCAACTTCTACATCCGATGCCGAAACCTATCAAATCACGTCTTATTGACCTCAAAATTTGCGCACAAGTCATATTCAACATTACGAACCTGCTCCAACTTCCGGAATCACATTCCGACCATGATATCAAAACTTCCACTTCCGGTCGGATTTCTCAAAAACCTTCAAATTTCTATCTTTAGCCAAATGACCTCCGGACATCCGAATTCACTTCCGATCGCGCTCCTAACTCCAGAATTACCATACGAAGCTATTCCCAGACTCGGAATCCCAAACGGGCATCAACAACACTGAAATGCACTTCAAGCCCAAATTTATGAAATTCTTCAAAATGCTGACTTCCACAATATGCATCGAAACGTTCCCGGGTTATCTAAAACCCGATCCGGACATACGCCTAAGTCCTAAATCATCATACGAACCTGCAGGAACCTTCAGATCCTGATTTGGAGGTCATTTACTCAAAATTCCAATCTTAGTCCATTTTTCTAACTTAAGGCTTCTGAAATGAGAATTTTCTTTCCAAATCAACTCTAAACTTTCCGAAATTCAATTATGACCACACCTACAAGTCATAATACGTGAAATGGAGTTGCTCACGACTTCAAACAACTGAACAGCGCGCTAGAGCTCAAAACGACCGGTCGGGTCGTTACATTCTCCCTCACTTAAACAGGCGTTCGTCCTAGAACGTGCTAAGAACTGCTCTGGAGTTATCTAAAATCACTGTTTAACACCTCGAGCACCTGCCCGTGCTACCACGACCCAGTTGAGTACATTAGCTTGATCAAATCTGAAGATTTCTTCTTTTATCCATAATAATAAGCTCAAAATCCAGTTCCAACACTTGAAATTTCTCTTGCCAGGCATAGTTCCAATATATAAACACTATATCAACTACCACACGAGGTACCAGAACATGACTGCATACCTTTGCTAAATTAACACCATGCACTGCAAAATTCATCATCTAACCACAATGACGTTCCCTGAACCTTAATAGCCAAAATTCCATGAATCTAATGCTCCCGATGCACGTCATAACAAATACACATATATCCTGCTATAATGCTGACGATACCACCACAACGGAGAAAATGCGCAGAAATTCATCCCCAAGCTGCGGAGTTAACAAATCCTTGAATACCTCATCACCTTATTATGAACCTGAATAACGATATTTGTTCTTTGATATATACTTCACATAACCTTATCGCACTGATCCCTGATCCGATAATCTTGTCTCACCCAGTACGAACTGCTCAGACAACAAATCACCCAAACATGACCAACAGCCTCGCATGATACCACATCGCGCCAATAGGCCATAACTCGAACATGATAATA
>ML424244.1:0-41734 GCA_005239525.1 Nicotiana knightiana | reverse complement strand
AAATTAACATTAGTAATTATGTGTGTCAAATTCAATATTTTTATAATTTTGTGTGATTGTTTTTTAATTTTAATTCATAATTTTTAATAACTTAATTGTTTAATTGTACAAATTATATATATATATATATACACCTATGGGTTCTGGGCTCAATAAGAATTATGTGTCTCAAATTCTATATTTTTATAATTTTGCGTGTTTGTTTTATACTTTAAATTCATAATTTCTAATTATTTAATTGTACAAATTATATATATATACATATATATACTTATGGGTTCCAGACTCGATATTTTGAGGCCTAGTGGCACCAAACTAACATTAATAATTACTTATGTATCAAATTTAATATTTTTATATTTTTGTGTGTTGTACAATTATTAACTTAATTGTACAAAGTTTGCATTTTCAACTACCAGTATAAGATACTTAAACTAAAGTATTTCTACGCTACAAGGCTCTAAATTTTACTACGCTACAAGGGTCTACATTTTACTACGCTAAAAAATAATCTAAACTAAACATGAACAACAAATAAATTTAATTACTAATAAAATACAAAACGACATGAAACACATATATATACAAATAATTATTAAGTCCGGATAAATTTAACATACTAGTTTGGCACAAGAAAAAACACAAAATGAAATAGAACAAATACAAATAAAAAAATATGCATTATTATTAAAGTTTCAACATAAAATAAAACGAAATACCTCGATTTAGAGATTTCGGAAAGCAAATAAATTGAAATTTTTACTCCGAAAATGTGAAGCGACAACAATACGATGCTCTACTCGAAAGTTGGAGCAAAGTTCTTCAACTTTANAAAAGGAGAAGAAGAGAATTAAAAATTGGGGGAAGAAGGAGGAGGAGGGTCGTCTTGAAGGAGACGGCCCGTTTCTCGAAAAACCAATGTATAACGCCGGGTATAGTGGCGTTATAGCCTGGTCTGTCAGAAAAAATATATATAATGCCACACTTTGTGGCGCTATACATTAACGGCACAGTTACCGTTAATGTATAGCGCCACATAGTGTGGCGTTATATATATTTTGGTACTCTTTTTTTTTTGACCTATTTTGGTCTACAGAGTCCAAAAGAACGACATTTTGGTTCCGGACTCGGTAACCCTTCACCATTGCTTTTATTTATAGTACATAATCACTACTAGTTTTTTGGTAGGTGAATATATGATTTCTGTTATAAATATATATTATATTATGAATATTTATTTAGTATTTTGTTATAATAAGTTTTCTGAAGAAGTTTATTTATATGGAATTCCTCCGTAAATATATTTATCTATTTGGTATTTTATTGAAAATAAGTCTCCTGAAGAAGCTTATTATTTCGGTAATCCATTATGGATAAATATTTCCGGTATAAGATTATCTATATTTGGTGCAGTAGCAACTTACAAACAGCTTGCAGTCAGCTTACAAGTAACTTACACAGCAGCTTGCAATAGCAGCTTACACAGCAGCTTGCATAGCAGCTTACACAGCACCTTGCGTAGCAGCTTACACAATAGCTTGCAGTAGCAGCTTACACAATAGCTTGCAGTAGCAGCTTACACAGAAGCTTCCTTTCTTATATAAATAGAGGAGATTTCATTTCATTATGTACATCAGTTTGAAAGTTGAATAATATATCAATCTCTCTCTACTTGTCTTCGGTTTTATTTACTTTACAGTATTTATTTTATAACACGTTATCAGCACGAGACTCTGCCATTTTGAGCACTTCGAATTTTCTTTCTATTTCAGTATTCATCTCCGATGTAAGGAGACGCTCTTACGTCTGTGGTTAGATATTGTTCATTCCAAGCATCATAAGGCAGATTGTATCCTTGAGGTAGCGAGATTTTCTTCTCGGCGGTAGTGATATGGATATCACTTACGTCTGGAGTGGCCAAATTTGTGTAAAGTAATTTGAGCCTTTTGCTTATTTTTGGTTTAATATCGTTATCATCGCTTGCTTGGTTATATGCTACGTATACAGTACCTATTTTTGTATTTATTTTTATCCTAATTATCTTACTAAAGAATTACAAAGTGGATAACATTGTTAGATCAACTTAAACTCTAGCAGAGTTTGCAAGAAATATACAACCAACAGAAGTGGTTATGTTTCGTATATCTCATTGTAACTAAATTTTGTTAACCACCAGAAGTGGTATATGTCTATGACCACCAGAAGTGATAATTTAGGCTTTCTATGGTTATAATTGACGATAAGTTAGTATATTACTTGCATGCATCGATTTGCTCCTGATTAATGCACGTTCAGATAATTATGTTTGGTTCTAGAAGGATGAGAACTTTTGCTAAATGTTAATCCACTCCTTGAAGTGAATGTTACAATATTAATAAGCTCATAAATATGAACGCATTTTTGATGTAAATATATTACAATTTACCTCCAGAAGAGGGAATATATACTCAATATTTTGTATTTTAAATTTGCTCCTGAAGAAGTAACAGAATTGAAATGTCCTCCTGAAGTAGGAAAATATTACGTAGAGATGTTTTCTTGTGCTTAAGCATTTATTTTATATTATTTATTTGATTATGATGTTCTCTCATGATACCATAAGTGTCTGAACAATATTTAATAGTACAAAATGTATCAACAATTCTTGAAGAGCTAACTGTTTGTCCAGAAGACACCTGACACCAGTAGTGTGTAATAAATATTAGATTGTGGATAATAAACGAAGGCTCTCGAAGAGCTTATATACAAATATGTCATTCATATTATATGATTATAGTCAAAACATATATTGCAGTAAACCTGAAGTTTACTAATACAAATGATAATCATATTGAGACTACAAATGATTGGAAGATAGAAAATCTTCATGTTTCCACAATCATAGGGATAAAATAATATATATGTGATGTATCATCGTAAACTAGATGTTTACTAATACAAAAGCAGTCACAGTAAATCAGAAGTTTTACTGAGGCAAAAGTAGCTACAGTAAATCAAAAATTCGCTGATACAAAAGTAGCAACAGTAAATCAGAAGTTTACGAATGCATAAGTTTATGCCATAGTAAACCAGAAGTTTACTAAGAGATAACACAAGCCATGATAAACTTGAAGTTTTCATTTGCCATTTTTAAATGAGCTATTTGAGAATTCAGATAAGCATATACTGAATAACTAAAAGATTCTTCAAGAATTCTCCTATATTGTTTGTTCTCATAATAAATTGATTATACCAGCTAAAGTTGGGACTAAGACGCCTAATCTGAAATATATAAAAGGTGAATATGGGCCGATTCACCTATCATGTGAACCACTTATAGATGCATATATGAGATGGTTACATGTGTGATTATTGCCAACATGCAGTTTGGCATTTGAAATTGCTTTTCCCAATTAAGAGCATAATTTTCAGGTTATGAAATCAAGACAGTTCATCTTGATAGAGCTGGTTTATATCCAAGCTGGTTTAGCATTGAATACCTCATATTAATGGCTAAACTATTGCTTCTGAGAACAAAGCTTCATGTGTTGGTCTAAGATTTTCTAAATTGCATACAGCAACACTTGTATGCATCAGACCAACAATATATGATAAGTTCTCCCCTCACAATTGGTTTAGGATCAGAAGCCAAATATTTTTACTATCTAATAACTTTTTATGCATGGTATATGATTAATTTCTCTACCATAAAGCACAAAGATAGGTTTCCCAAAGAAGATTTGGATATATGTTAGTTTTTCTAACATTAGGGGGATGGAATAAGCAGTTGAAAAATATGTTATATGAATCAAATTATCATTGGTATGATCCTCACTCAAAAGATAATTCAATTCAAATGCCAGAAGCATTTACTTATCCAAAATTAAATATCATATCTCAGCTGCAAATGCTCCTATTAAAATTAAAGTCCCTGAAGGATTGAGTTTACTACACGCATGAAGCATAGTAGACCGATCTGTTCCAAAGTTAAAAATTCCTCGAAAAGGATAGGAGTAAATAATCAAAATGATCATAATAAGGAGGAAATAAGCTCTAGAAGAGCCCACGAAATAACATTTCATGAAAATCCAGAAGATGTTCAGGTACCTGAAAATAAAGAAAGCAATGAGATCTCAACAACTTATGTCTCTTGCGAACCGATATGCAATGATCGTTGGCGATATATTTGATACAATATAGTGCAAAATATTGTGAGGATCGGACTTGTAGTCCAGACACCTGAAGATGTCATGCCATTTAAATGTAAGTCATAACCTATATGACTCATTTGGTTAATTCTATATGAAGATCCCTAAAGGATTTAAAATGCCTGAAGCATAAATTTCAAAGTCTCGAGAAATGTATTCAATCATATTACAAAGGTCTTTGTACGGTTTAAAGCAATTTGGGAGCATCTGGTATAATCACCTCAGTAAATATTTGCTGAAAGAAAATAATACTTGTTGTTTATATTGATGACATAAATCTTGTTAGAACTCCAGAAGAGCTCCAAAAGGCAATTAAATATCTTATGAAAGAATTTGTGATGAAAGATCTTCGAAAGACAAAACTTTGTCTTGGTCTGCAAATTGAATATTTAGCAGACGGAATTTTTATCCATCAATTTGCTTATACAAAAAGGGTCTTAAAATGCTTTTACATGGACAAACCCATTGAGTACACCAATAATTTTTTTGATCACTTAAAGTGAATAAGGATTCGTTCTTACCCCTAGTCAGTGCAATTGGTACACTTATGTATCTTGTTAATGCTACAAGGCCCGACATAGCATTTTTTGTTAATTTACTAGCAAGATATAGCTCTTCTCCTACACAGAGACTTGGATATTTGAAACAATGTCTTTATCAAGGGGAGTAAAGTATGCATTGTACTCTTTTTCCCTTGCTCAGGTTTTTTTCCCACTGGGTTTTTCTGGTAAGGTTTTTAATGAGGCAGCTTGCAATGTATACAATTAGTGTACTCTTTTTCCTTGACTAGGATTTTTTCCCACGGGGTTTTTCTTAGTAAAACTTTAACGAGGCACATAATAATGAACATCCAAGGGGGATTGTTATGAAAATATTATTGTGTATGTCCATTTATTACTCTGTTGTAGATAATCTTCCTGAAGAAGATTATCCATTTAGTACTCCATTGAAGTTTATCTACAAGCAGCTGATGCAGGCAGGTTGCAAGCAACTCAATCAAATGACTTGCAACAGCTTCTTGGTTTGATGAGATTAATTTAAACGATCAAAAATAGTGGGGGATAATATTCACTAAAAATTCAACTGTTGAGAAGATGGTATACAAGATTGGAATGCGGAGACTCAAATATTTGAAACAAGGTTTTCATCTGGGGGAGTAAATATGCAATGCACTCTTTTTTACTTACTAAGGTTTTTTCCACGGGATTTTCCTTATACGGTTTTTAATGAAGAACCTAGCAATGCGTATTACTAAATATGTGTACTCTTTTTCCTTCACTAGGATTTGTTTCCCACGGGGTTTTTCCTAGTAAGATTTTAATGAGGCACACTATCTTTTAATGAACATCCAAGGGGGAGTGCTATAAATATATATTATATTATGGATGTTCATTTAGTACTCCGTTATAAATAAGCTTCCTGAAGAAGCTTATCCATATGTGTCTCTGCTGTAAATATGTTTATCTATTTGGTACTCGATTGGAAATAAGCCTCCTGAAGAAGCTTATCATTTTGGTACTCTGTTATAGATAAATACCCCCGGTAGAAGATTATCTATAATTGGTGCAGTAGCAGCTTACAAGCAACTTACAAGCAGCTTATACAACAGCTTGCAGTAGCAGCTTACACAGCAGCTTGCAGTAGCAGCTTACAAGCAGCTTACACAGTAGCTTGCGTAGCAGCTTACACAACAGCTTGCAGTAGCAGCTTACACAACAACTTCCTTTCTTCTATAAATAGAAGAGATTTGATTTCATTATGTAAATCAGTTTGAAAGTTGAATAATATATCAATCTCTTTCTCTCTACTTGTCTTCGGTTTATTTACTTTACAATCTTTATTTTATAACAATTTCATAAATAATACAAGTATTAGTCAATATTTTAGGTGTCTCACCCGTGTAGTCCTAGCCAAAATATTAAAAGTTTTATTTAAAGATAATAAACTTTTAACACAATAAATAATCTAAAACTATTTGTTTTACTTAAAATAAAGTCATCAAAGCACACATTTAAAAAACAAAGCAGCCCTTGCTAATCTTGCATGGAGGACTTATCACAACACAACTAGCTTATGGGCAAGGGTCCTCATTTTTAAGCACTGCAACCGGAGGGACACCCCTAGAGCCACTGGAACCTTTAGATACCCCAATTCCTCTACCTGACAATGCATTCTCAAGGGATGGGACACTTGCAGAAAGGCAAGCAGGTGGGTAGTCCACAAAGGAAACAGGGTCAACTTTCTGAGTGATGCTTGGATCCCTAATCAACCAGCAATTAGGGACATGATTGAAGGCCCTTTTTCTCAGAATGATCTAAATGCCAAAGTAGACACTATCTACAATTTAGGGATTTGGGATCTCTCCACCATATCCATGGATCTGCCCCTAGAATTTCCAACATGATCAACTCTGTCTTCATTCCCCCAAACTCCACCAAAATGACAAACTAATCTGGGGATTAACTGCCAGTGGATCCTTCACTTATAGTTCTGCTTACTCCTTCCTTAGCAAAACTAAAAACAATGTTGGAATAGAAGAGGAAGAAACTTTCAATTGGAACTGGAAACTTCAGACACCCAACAAAATCAAGAACTTCATCTGGATTCTTACTCACAAACGACTTCCTACTGGGAGCAACCTCCACAGAATTGGGGTCAACTGTAACCCATAATGCTTTTACTGCCACAATTGTGAAGAAACAATTGACCACATCTTCTTTGAGTGCACATATGCAGTCTAGTTCTAGCATGAATTACTGTAAAAAGCATCAATTGAGAGCAGACAATAGAACCCCATCTTTTCAACCCAACAATGGCCATCAACTTGGAATACAATTAGGAAAAAATCCTTCAATGGCCACATTCTTTGGGAAAACATCCTCCCTTTCTGTTTCTAGCATATCTGGGTATGCAGAAACCAAAATCTCCTCAATAGTAAAAAAGATAAAATCAACACTGCCAACACCATCTCTAAAGCTACTGAATACTTTGTGTTGACAAAAAAGGACTTCACCAAAATAACCCACCAAATCACCATCAAATGGGAGCCACCCAGAAGAGGCTCTTATAAGCTGAATACGGATGGAGCAGCTAAGGGCAACCAGACATAGGAGGAATAGGTGGAGTCTTCAGAAATCATAATGGGGATTGAATAATGGGGTTTATGGAAAATATTCCACACACAACAAACACTTTGGCTGAACTGAAGGCTCTCCTGAAAGGACTACAACTTGCCGAGCAAAACAATTAGGTCCCATTAGACATCAACACCGACTCGGCCGAAATCATATAAATGTTAAGCACATGTAACCTAACATATGATCCTATAATTTGTGAATGCAGGCCCTTAATATGCAGGATGGACAGGGTCGTGGTGAAGCACACTTACAGAGAGCAGAATAGGGTGGCAGATGCATTAGCAAAGGAAGCAGCAAAGCCAGTTTTTTTGGACAGATCTAGCCTAATGCCAGTTCCTCCAATGTTTGCCAATAATGTCTTTTGGGAAGACATCCTAGGAACTGATATTGTTAGGATTTTTGTGGGTTGTAATATGGATACAATACTCCAAAACATTGCTACGCTAGGAGTCTTACAATACCCCAACAGTGACATCTCTGTGTAATATATTTTGTATGCTAGTAATATATAAATATCCTCTTAACCAAAAGAAAAAAAGAAATTGTGACTCAGCTAAGATGGAAGTTGTTCCAATAATTATCAAAAGTAACTTCGGATTTTGACATGTCTTTCATATGAATTTTAAAGGCCTGGACTATTTTTTCTTTAGGATATGAACTAAAAAAGAATTTATGGGGAGCGCTCAGTGTGAGATTGAACCCAAAATTCCATTGGTTGATATATTTAGCATAATTTATATATTATTTAATTAAATATTACAATTATTTTCTCCTTCTTTAGACAATAAAATTTTTACTGTGTGTGGTCAGAGGCGGATCAAAGATTATACTTAATGGGTTCAATTTTTAAGGTTTTAGCATTGAACCCACTAAAGTTTAAAGTTATGAGTTCATATCTACTATTTTTAAAATTTTAATAAATTTTATATATAAATTTTTACTCCGCATAAAAAATTATGGGTTCAATTGAACTCGTCGTCGACAATCAAGATCAGCCTCTATGTGCGGTAAAACATGAACCTATGAGCCATGGGTTTAGTGTTAGATGACCGCGTCTTTATTTTTTTCTTAGAATAATCAACATGTATGGTTGTATTATTTTAATCAGATTTAGCAATTCGTTTGCTTGTAAACTATTTCATTGTATCTTTTATTAGTTAGTTGTAGGCTATCTCATTAGGGATTATTTGGATAAACCATAACTCATAAATTTTGTTTCAGTTATTGAGAGTGGTACATACTTTTAATTTCCAATTAGGACTTAGTTCATCCTCTCCAATTAGATATGCCCTACTAATAGATAAATATTTACTAAAGCTCTTTAAGATACTTTATCAAAAAAGAAAAAAACTAAAGTAAGGTAAACCGATTGGGTCGTTACAGCTTTACATCTGAAAATGATCTTTGGCGGCTCTGAGCTGTTTTGTGTCATTCTTGAATATCTTCATCTTCTCCAATGCATCTTCAACTATTTCCGGACTTATTAGTTGTGTCTCACCAGTTTCAAACCATCTTATAGGGGAGAACCATCGCCTCCCATACAACGTTTCAAACGGGGCCATCTTAATACTTATTATGTAACGGCCTGATCGATCATTTTGAGAATTAGCGTTCCATTCAGTGTCTTAGGGTCTCGAGTAGCTTCATATTGTGTATTATGACTTGTGTATGGTCGAATTCGATTTTCGGGTGATTCGAGATTGATTTAGAAGAAATATTCTCATTTTAGAAGCTTAAGTGGTTAGAGCTGATCGGAGTTTGAATTTTGTGTAGACGGCTCTGGAATGGTGTTTTGATGATTCCAATAACTTTGTATGGTGATTTAGGGCTTCGGCGAATGTCCAAATTTGGATTTGGCGGTTCGTAGGTTGATTTGATGCATTTTAGCGAAAGTTGGAAAGTTTAAGTTTTGGAAGGTTGAGAGGTTTCACAAGGAGTTATGGAACTTCGGAACGAGGTAAGTCTCCTTTATAACCTTGTAAGATGGAATTTGTCCCCATAGGTGAAATAATTAATTACCTGCTACTGTTTGTGGGGGCTACGTACGCACGAGGTGACGAGAGTCCGTGCATAGCTACTATTGTACTTAAGTACGGGTAGTCTAGGACCCGAAAGCATGTTATACTTGAATTATTTGTTACCTTATTGCCAATTTAAATTTCTTAAGTCAAATCAAATTAGTAAATGAATTTCTAAATAAGTTAAACTTTATATTTCTGAATCGTGAAAAGAGAATTGACTTTCCCTTGGATAAGTGTTTCCTGATAAAGTATGGCTTGACTGTTTGAATGTGTGTATCTATGAGCACATGCGTCGCATGTAAGATTCGCGAGCGGGGTAACTCTATTATTTATAATTGACCGCGTCGCACGTATGATTCGCGAGCGAGGTAACTCTATTATTTATAATTGACTGCGTCACACGTATGATTCACGAGCGGGGTATGATATCAGGTTCAAATTGCGATTTTGGGAGTTGGTATAGCTTCGTTGTGTCATTTGGGACTTGCATGCAAAACTTGAGCTCATTTGGAATTGGTTTGATATGTTTCAACATTAGTTTTAGAAGTCGAAAGCTCATTAGTTCATTGGGCTTGAATCGATCCGTGATTCGTGGTTTTGGTGTTGTTCGATGTGATTTGAGGCATCAAGCAAGTTCGTATTGTGTTGTGAGATTGGTTAGTGTGTTTGGACGGGGTCCTGGGGACCTCTGGTGTGCTTCGGATGGATACGGGCTATTTCTTAATGTTTTAGAGTTGCTGGTTTTCTGATGTTTTGCAATTCATCGTGTTCGTGTGACGATGAACGCGATAGCGAAGTGTACCTGTGGTGGCAGAGGTTTTACTCATCGCATTCGTGAATCGGTCGTCGCGTTCACGATGCCTTGGGGGATGATGGTCATCGTGTTCGTGTCTCTTATATCGTGATAGCGTAGAGATAGAGCTGGAAGGGGCATCAGAAGATTTGTTGTCCGCATTCGCATGGGAAGCACCGCGTTCGCGAAGTGTGCTGGAGATGTGTAAGTCGCGTTCGCAAAGAACGTTTTTGGCAGCTTGTTATTTTGTGCTTTGCGACCGTGAGGCATGTTCCGCGATCGCGTTGGGTAGAATTATAAGTACTCTATTTCGAGGGTTTTTGTTAGTTTATCAATTTTTGAGTTAAAGATCATGGATTTGAGCGATTTTGGAGGGGATTTTCACATGTTGGATTGGGGTAAGTGTTCTTGACTCAGATTTTGTTTACTTGATGATTCCATCTTTGTTTTTATCATTCAATTAGTGATTTGAATCGGAGAAATTGAGGATTTTTGTAAAAACTTTCTAAAATATAAAATGATAATTGGAAGGCCGATTTGATGTCGGAATAAGATAATTTTGTTATGGTTGGACTAGTATCGGAATGGGTGTTCGAATTTTGTGAGTTTTGTTGGGTTCTGAGGTGAAGCCCCGGGGTTGACTTGGTTTTCATTAAAGGTCAAAGATTTATTATCTGGAATTATTTCCTATGGCTTTTATTTATGATATTAGGTTATTTTGGCTAGATTCGAGCCGTACGGAGGTTGTTTCACATGAGAAGGTCATTTTAGTGTATTGATTTAGCTTTTTTGAGGTAAGTATCTTGCCTAACTTTTTGTAGGGGAACTACCCCTTAGGATTTGGTTGATTGTGTTATTTGAATTATGTGAAAGACATGTACGCGGGTGATGAGTGTGTACTCGGGCTTATATATGAAAACTGACTGGTTTAGACTCTTAAGCTTCTTTCATGTATTTATTTTAAATTGTTAGCACATGTTATACCTTTTATTTGTCATATTTACTCTCACATGCTTTATTTGAAGTTGTTAGCATATGTCAATATCCTTTACTTGTCAAGTTTACTCTTATATGCTTTATTTTATGTTGTTACCTCTTTTAATGTAATTTTACCTCCTTTATATTGGGTTATTCTTAATTGAAATTGTTGTTACATGATATCCTTTCGTTGTCGGGTTATTCTAATACATTTAGACGTAGTTGCTAGTTCATCTCATCTCTTTCATTGTTAGCTTATTTCACACACTAGAATTTGAAAGTTTGCCATTTCATACAAATACCTTCATTATTAAGTTTATTCTTAAGCAATTAATTGAAGTTGAAGTTATTGAAAATCATTAATCTATTTTATTGAAGTTGTTGTTTAATGGGGTGTTTTTCATTGTTGAGTTACTTTCCCTGTTCGTTTTGTTGTTATTGAGATTTTGTACACATCGTGTTTGAGCCGTGGGCTTTATGATGTGGAGATATCGGTATTATTTTTGTTAAGAGGTTGTGGACTATGAGAACTTGTGGTACGAGTTGATATGTCGTATGTTTGTGATGTTAGCACATGTGAATTGTTGTTGTTATGCGGAGCATAAGGGGTACATCTCATTGTTTTCATTATGCGGAGCATAAAGGTGGCATCTCACTGTTGATTATTGTGTGGATCGATATGAGTAGCTATTGTATTATTCTCAAGGCGAGTGATACAGTTGGCTATCGGAGTGATACAGGTGACTCTCAGATCAATACATGTGGCTATTATGTTAAATGTCTGGGCGAAACGATAAGGGTGGCTATTATGATGTTATCAATACGGAGAGATAAGGGTGGCTATGTCATGGATGATATGTGATGGCCTGGGGGCATTATGTTGATGATATTCGTGTGATGGTGTGATTTTCCTTGTGTATATCATGCACCTTACGTGACTTGTTGTGTCGCTTTCAATGAACAACTCGATGTATTTGATATTACCTGTTGACTTGGACTGTGATAGTACACTCGCACAAGCATACACCGTAGTATGCCACTTATACCAGTTCAGGAGTACGAAACTTGACATTCATTGATCATGTCTATGTTTTCTTGTATTATCTGCTTCCATTGTGATAGTGAGCATGTGACCATGGCGGGCGGATTTTGGTATTAAGCCCTTGACCATGCCGGGTGGATTTAGATATTGGCACGTGAGTTGTCCGTGCGGTTGTGATTAATAATGTGGGCACAAGGTTCAGTAAGCATATGATTTGTGGTTTGAGACTCGTGACTTGTGTTTATGAGATAGGTAATTATGTTGCGAAGCTTGTGTTAGAACGGTTTGAGTATTCGGTTGTCATTGTTTTTCCTTAATTGGTTTCACTGGTACCTAATGGTGTTCGAATTACTTTATGGTTATATCTCATGTTTATTCCTTGTTGTCATTTACTGCTTATTGCTTCCATTATTAGCTTTATACTTGTTTACTACATAGGTTATTATGACTAGTAGGTGTCTAGACTTGCACCTCGTCACTAGTCCACCGAGGTTAGTCTTGATACTTACTGGGTACCGGCCGTGGTGTACTCATACTACACTTCTTCATATTTTTGTGTAGATCCAGGTATTGGAAATATCAGACTCAGGCAGAGTTAGCTTCCTCATCGCTAGGATTCAAAGTAGAGCTGCTTGGTCGTCGCAGTCCCTTGGAGTCCTTTCCCTTTTTATTGTACTGGCAGTTTGTTATCCAAACAGTATTGTATTTCAATTTTTGAGATCTTTCTATGTATTCAGCTGGAGCTTGTGACTCTATATTACCTATTTTTGGGAGGTTGTTGTGGCCGCATAGGTTTCACCTTTTATTTCGATTTTTATATTAAACTCCCTTTAAAAAAAACATTACTAAAATGGCTTAATTGTTGTAAGTAATCGGCTTACCTAGTCTTAGAGACTAGGTATCATCAAGATGCCTAAGGCGGGATTTGGGTCGTGACATAATATTATATGCACACTCTATCAACATCAAATGATCATCCCATTTTACTTTAAATCAAGCACACAAGCTTGTAACATATCCTCCAAAGTTTGAATCGTTCGCTTAGCCTGTCCGTCTATCTGGGGGTGGAAAGTTATGCATAGATTAACTCTGGTGCCTAAACCTTCCTGACAGCTCTGCCTGAACTGGGCAGTGAATTGTGGCCCTTTATCAGAAGTAATAAGACATTGGCGAGCCAAGCAACCGTATAATTTCCTTAATATAAATAGGAGGATACTGAGAGGCCGTATAAGTTTTCTTAACGGTAAGAAGTAAGATGATGTTGTTAACATGTCTTAACAGGTAGAACACTCTATTTATCCATACATAACCATGTAAGCATGAATATCACTCAGTGAACTAGCTACAATATTAAAGCGTAACAAGTGTCATGTACCTGAATCTTCGAAGAGGTAGGGATATTTTTCCCTCATGTCTCGCTCAGGTTCATAAGTATCTTCCTCAATTGAATGGGTTCTCCACAAAACCTTTTCTGAAGCAATCTCTTCATTTCGAAGTGTACGAACTTTCGTATCCACAACCACTACAAGGACCTCCTCATAGGATAGAGTATCATTAACTTCAATCTCTTGTCTATTAATGACTTGACTCGGGTCATGAAAATGCTGCTTCAACATTGTTACATGAAATACTGGATGCACTAATGATATTTCTGGTGGTAGCGCTAGTTGATATGTCACGAATCCTACCCTTTCGAGAATCAGATAAGGCCCAATATATCTAGTGTTAAGTTTTCCTTTCCCACCAAAGCGCGTGATGCCCTTCATTGGTGAGACTTCCAAATGTACGAAGCCACCTTATTTAAACTCAAGGTCACGATGCCTTACGTATGAATACGATTTTTTGCGGCTTTGAGCTGTTTTGAGTCATTCTTGAATAATTTTTACCTTCTTCACTGCATCTTGAACTATCTCCAAACCTATTAGATGTATCTGCCCAATTCAAACAATCCTATAGGGGAGCGACATCGTCTCTCATACAATGTTTTAAACAGGGCCATTGGAGTACTTTCCTAATAGCTACTATTGTATGAAAACTCTATCAACAACAAATGATCATCCCATTTAACTTTAAAATCAAGCACACAAGCCCGTAACATATCCCCCAAAGTTTGAATCGTTTTCTTAACCTGTCCGTCTATCTAGGGGTAGAAAGTTGTGCTTAGATTAACTCAGGTACCTAGACCTTCCTGAAAGCTTTGCTAGAATTGGGCTGTGAATTGTGCCCCTTTATCAGAAATAATAAGACACTGGTGACCCAAGCAACCGCACAATTTCCTTGATATAGATAGCAGCATACTGAGAGGTCGTATAAGTTGTCTTAACAAGTAAGAAGTGAGATTATTTTGTTAACATGTCTTAACAGGTAGAACACTCTATTTATCCATACATAACCATGTAAGCATGATTATCACTTAGTAAACTAGCTACAGTATTAAAGCGTAACATGTGTCATGTACCTGAATCTTCGAAGAGGTAGGGATATTTTTCCCTTGTGTCTTGCTCGAATTCTCAAGTATCTTCCTCAACGAAAGGTTTCTCCACATAACTTTTACTAAAGCAATCTCTTTATTTTGAAGCGTACGAACATGCCTATCCACAATCGCTACAGGGACGTCCTCATAGGATAGAGAATCATCAACTTTCATCTCTTGTCTATTAATGACTAGACTCGGGTCGTGAAAATGTTGCTTGAACGTTGTTACATGAAATACTGGATGTAATGATGATAATTCTGGTGGTAGCACTGGCCGATAGACCACAAGTCCGACCTTTTTGAGAATCAAATAAGGCCCAATATCTAGGGTTAAGTTTTCCTTTCCTACCAAAACGCATGATGCCCTTCAGTGGTGAGACTTTCGAATACACGAAGCCACCTTCTTTAAACTCAAGGTCACGATGCCTTACATCTGAATATGATTTTGGCAGCTTTGAGCTGTTTTGAGTCATCCTTGAATGAACTTCACCTTCTTTAATGCATCTTGAACAATCTCCAGACCTATTAGCTGTGTCTGACCAATTTCAAATCATCCTATAGGGGAACGACATCGTCTCCCATACAACGCTTCAAACAGGGCCATCTGAATACTTTCCTAGTAGATATTATTGTATGCAAACTCTATAAACAACAAATGATCATCCCATTTTACTTTAAAATCAAGCACACAAGCTCGTAACATATCCTCCAAAGTTTGAATCATTCAGTCAATCTGTCCGTTTGTCTGGGGGTAGAAAATCGTGCTTACATTAACTCTGATGCCTAAACCTTCCTGACAGCTGTGCTAGAACTGGGCAGTAAATTGTGCCCCTTTATCAGAAATAATAGACACTGTTGATCCATGCAACAACACAATTTCCTTGATATTAATAGCAGCATACTGAGAGGCCGTATAAGTTACCTTAACATGTAAGAAGTGAGATGATTTGTTAACCTGTCAACAATGACCCGAATTGAGTCACGATTCTTGAATGTTTTCGGCAGTTCAACCACAAAGTCCATATCTATTCTATCCCATTTCCACTCTGGTACTTCTATTAGCTAGGCCAAACCGCCGGTCTCTGATGTTCAACCTTTATTTGTTGACAGATAAGGCAACGAGAGATGAAATCTACATTGTCTCTTTTCATATTATTCCACTGGTAAGTATTCTTAAGATCATGATACATCTTACTAGAACCCGAGTGCATCGTGTATTTTGAGGTGTGAGCCTTCTTCATAATTGCTCTTCAGAGGTTCTTTACGTCCGGCACAAATAAGCAATTTCCAAGCCTCAACACACCATTCCCATCAATGTTAATACATGTGATCTTCCCACTAAGGACACTTTCCTTAATTTTTAGTAAGTCTTAATCGTTGAATTGTTTGGCTTTTACTTGCTCAACGAAGCTACACGTGGAAACCAACTAGATGTTAATTTTTAGTTATTTACTTCATCAACATAAAAACCTTTGCTAGCTATTTGTTGAGCCTCTCTATTACTGGACGCTCAATCACGAACAATCGGGCTTAACTTCCCATATATCTTTTGCATAGAGCATCAGCAACTATATTACTTTTGTCCGGGTGGTAAAAGATATTACAGTCATTATCCTTAAGTAGCTCTAACCACCTTATCTACCTCAGGTTCTACTCGCTTTGCTTGAAAATATGATTCAGACTCTTGTAATGTGTATAAATATCATATTGCACTACATAGAGATAGTGACACCATATTTTAATGCAAAAATCACTACTGCCAATTCAAGGTCGTGAATCGGGTAATTTTTCTCGTGGCTCTTTAGTTTCCTGGAGGCATATGCAAAAATCTTATCATGTTGCATAAGCACATATTCTAATCCCACTCTAGAGGCATCACAATAGATTACAAAGCTACCTTGTAGGGGTAGGTAAAGTCAAGACCGGAGTGGTAGTCAACCTATTCTTGAGCTCTGGAAAACTTTAACATTTTTCTAAGTTAGTTTTGTTACCGGTGATGCTAGTTAATAAAACTCTACAATAAAGCGTCTATAATAACCTGCTAGTCCATAAAAGCTTCTGATTTCTGTGGGTGTTGTCGGCCTGGGCCAACTCTTAACTACTTCAATTTTCTGTGGATACACCCGTATGTATCTTTGCTTGAGACCACATGTCCCAAAAATGTTATAGTGTCAAGCCATAATTCACATTTAGAAAATTTTGTATATAACTAGTGGTCTTGAAGAATTCACAAGATTGTTCTCAAATGTTCTTCATGTTATAACTAAGGGAACATACCAAAATATCATCGATAAAGACAATGACAAAGGTATCAATAACTAGCTTGAATACTCTGTTCATCAAGTCCATAAAAACTACAAGTTCATTAGTCATCCCGAAGGACATCACTAAAATTCATAGTGACTATAGCGAATCTTGAAGGTTGTTTTCGGGATGTCTGCCTCTCTAATCTTTGACAAATGATATCGTGATCTCAAATCTATCTTCAAAAAATACTTAGCACCTTGTAAATGGTCGAATAGGTCATCTATCATAGGGAGTGAATATTTATTTTTAACAGTGACCTTATTCAGTAGTCGATAATCTATACACATCTGTAATGACCCGTGCTTTTCCTTCATGAAAGGTTGGAGCACCCCATGGGGATGCGCTTGCCCTGATAAAGCTCATATCCAAGAGATCTTGCAACTATATCTAAAGTTCATTCAGCTCTGCTGGAGCCATTCTGTAAGGAGATACAGAGATGGGCTGAGTGTCAGGCAAAGTGTCTATGCGAATTCGATCTCCCTGTCTGGTGGTAATCCTAGTAAACCCTCCGGGAATACTTTCAGGAACTCTCTCATCACAGGTGCTGACTCGAGTGTTAGGGATTCAGCCTTTGATTCACGCATGTGAGCTAAATATGACAAACATCTGCTCCCTATCAATTTTCTAGCCTTAAGGTAGAAATAAACTTACCCACATGCGGACTAATTCCACCCTTAATTATAACTGGATCTTCACTCATAAATGTGAATTTGACTGTTTTAGAATGACAATCAACAGTTTCATAACATGAAGCTACCCAGTCTATACCCACTATGACATCAAAATCTGTCATGTCTAACAAGTGCAGTCTGCTAGAGTGTATTTTCCTTTGATTAAGATTACAAAATTTCTCTAAATACTAGTGACTGATATTAAATTCCCTGTAGGATTTGAAATATTAAAACTATTTTCTAACTGTTCAAGTTATTTTCCAGGTCTCATGGCAAAGAAGTGAGACACATAAGAGACATTAGAACCAGGGTCTATCAAAGTATAAGCAAGACGATTGCATACTGTTAAAGTACCTATGATGACAATGTTTGATGCCTCTTCATTCTACTGGTCTATGGAGGCATAGAGTCTAGCTGGTCTTCCACCGGCCTATGCTCCTCCTCTACCTGCACCACGGCCCATTGGGTTATTAGGCCAAACTAAAGGAGGTGCAGCGGGAGTAGTAGCCGTAGAAGCTGACGGAGTGGCTCTAGCCTTCCCTCTGGCCTATCTGAGATGAGGGCAATCCCTCATGACACTATCTATGATGCCTCCTCTAACAAGTGGAGCACTAGGGGCAAGACTGAACGATCTAACTCTGGGTAGGTGCACTGTAACCTTGATAAGCCTGTTTTCAAGCCTGCTGATTCTGCCTAGATGGAACTGGGTACAAAGAGGAATGAGCCACTGACTCTGAGTTGTGTGATTTCTATTCTTTCCTCCACCTGTCTTCCCGTTATATCCACCTACAATCCTTGCCTTTTTGTTAGCCTCCCAAAATTGTTTAATAATCTTTTCAAAACCCTTTTTGCGTTTGGCTATGTTCACTACCTGAAGAAAAGTCTTATCCTCCACGTGTGAAGCCATATCCCTGGCAGTGTACGGATTATGATCATCCACAAATCTTTTGACTCTTTCCCTTTCTGTAGGGATCAAGATAGGAGCATGCTCTATTAATCTCTTAAACTCCATTTCATACTCAGAAAATGTGATTGTAGCCTGTCTGAGATTTTTGAATTCTCGTTTGTGTTCATCCTATGAGTTGCTAGGTAAAAACCTTTCCATGAAAGCATGTCTGAACTGTGGCCAAGAGATCGATGGTAGATTAGGACCTCTTCTCTTCTTGTAAGTTCTCCACCAAAATCCTACAACTTGAGTCAGTTGATACCCAAACAACTCAACATATTAAGTATTTAGACAACATAAGGAAATAAACATCTCTTTGATTTCATCAAAAAAATTGCATCGGTTCTGCTTTCGGGTCCATGCCTGTGAAGGTGGGAAGGTGAAGCTAAGTCTCAGGACTTAACTCACTGTAGGGCACCTGATAGAATTAGCCAGAACAACTGGTTATTCCATATCAGCTAGGGAATCCTAAAATTCATCCTCCATACCATTTGCATCTGAATCATACTTATCCTAAACCGGCTCGTGCGCAGGTGGCGCCTAGCCACGAGCTCGAGGGTTAGTGACTCTAAGAACTCAAGAATCCTCTCAAGTTAGGCATCTAGCTATTGGGACCTATTTACCATGTTTGGGCCAAGAAGAGGTAGATTCTCTTCTTCCTCCTCAACAACTAGCTGAGCTGGAGCTTGTGCTTGCCCTTCGGCCCTACCTCAGCCTTGATTACCCCTTCTTCTTATGTTCTGTCCACAGCCCCTGCCTCGCCTCTACCTCTTCCTCTAGCTGCAGTTGGTGCCACCGGGGCAACTGGTGTATGATGACGTCCAAATCCACTCCCCAAAGAGTAAGCGGACACGATCACATGCAATATAATATACCCAACTATGAATCGGGGTCGAATCCCACAGGGAATAATATGTAGGCAATTAGGCAAGTAAGAAAATTATCGCTTATTATGCTAAACAAAACACTAATACATGATTTTGAGTAAATACTTATAACTAATGCCGAAATGTAAAATAATCTACAAAGCAAGTAAAATGATCAATGGCTACAAGCATGGATATACGGGAAAATACACTCAAGTAATAATCCAATGTATTTCATGATTTTACAAATATGAGCGAGTTTATATCATTTAGCCTCGGATGATAATTATATATAAGCTTCTTTTGAAGACTAATGAGACTTCCTAATTGAATTATCCTTAAAACAATTAAGAGATTAAGTGCACCTCAATATGGCTACAAGTAGTTCAATCATAACCCTAGGTATAATCTATAACGTGATGGTTAACATCTCAAGTTCTTGTTAATTAATCTTTTTCAAACCTAGATCACCTTTTCTTAGATTAATTTGAGGTTAATAGGCGAGTCCTAGGGTTAGCTAATCCCTTTGAAAATATTAAATAACAAGAATAATTAAAGAAACAAATTACTTACTTCATAATTAATAAAAATTATTCAATACATAAGCACAATAAGATATTTAATCCAAACTTTAATAGTGAATATTTTCATAAGAAAGATTCAAGTATTGTAATAGATACTACACACTTAGATATTTTATACAAAGCGAGGAATTGAAGAAATGGGGAAAATGTTAAGAATTTCTAATCCAAAGTCTTCAAATCTTCATTCCCCAAGTGTGTGTGTAATAAACCCTAGCTCCAAAGCTTGTATTTCTTAGTCAAGAATACCAAGCATATGCCAAAGATGTTATCCAAATGAGCTGGGTCGAGTATTAAATGGTTTGGGAGCCAAAAACGTTAAGTTTCAGTTCTGCCCAATTTTGGCCCGGTTATTATGCTATGCGATTGAGTTAAAAAGTACCGCAATCGCGGTGAACAACGTCTGCAAAACTTTGTTATCACGGAATGAGCCACGCGTTCGCGGAGAACATTTGACCAACCGCTGACCAGGTTTTTCTACATTGCATTTGCGTGACAGCCCATGCGTTCGTGATAGCCATATTCTAGGAACTCCGTGATTGCATCATTCCCTCTCGCATCGCGTAGAGAACTTAACCAGTCGCTGAACAGATCTTCCTTCATTTCGTTTGCAGCTCGACCTCCGAATTCATGGTAGATATTTCCTTGGATGTTTACGATCGCATCATTTCTCTCCGCGATTGCGAAAGGTAATAATTGGCAGCAGTTAATTTTTCCATTTTAACACCTTTTTACTTGATTTCTTCTGTATTCTCTAAATCACAAAATACCTAAAATATGCCAATAAATCTCAGCAAATGCCTTAGTTTTTCTACTAAATCATACAAAAGTCCTAAGTATAAAGAAGAGATAAGTTGGTAAAATACCAACTTATCAGTGTATCTGTAACCACTGGAGGCACCTCTTAGTAATTAGCCGTTGGTACTCCAGCATTTTAGCAGTAGAGGACGAAGTCGATCTTGTTCTAAACTACGTGCTTTTGAAATGAGATAGGAGATTGTCGGAACATCTGAAATGTTATCTCTAACCCCCGACATGAGAAGAAAAGATTAGAATTTTTCTAATCTGTCATATAGCCTCCCAAGTATTAGATGTGTCGCGCTACACACTCATATGTAGTACTTTAAAAGACACGACTCATGATTACCTAGGACCCCTAAAACTTGCGACACTGATACTAACTTATCACGCCTAAAAACTGGGGTGGGATATTATCGCGCCCCATTTTCTCGTGAAAGCGGGTTTCGACATGTGACAACTCTTTTAAATGAGGTATTAAAAGAGAAGAGTCGCCACCTAATGATTTTTAAGGTGTGTTAGGGCACCTATTTGGAAATAACTCTTTTTGACTAGTCCGTGCCACCAGAGATCGGGTGAGGGGTCAAATTATCTCGAAGAGAAGGTGCTAGGCACTCTTTGAGAGCCACAACTGTGCGTCCTGGCCGAACTTTAAACTGTGTGGATTATGTAATTAGGCTAGGTGATCAAATAAAAGGAAATATAGAAGATGAAGAGTCTTATCATATCATGTAGGAATTGGTACACAATTTTAATGATTACANAAAATTGGGTCGTGATAAAGTTGGTATCAGAGCTTAGGCTTTAGGTCCCGAGTCATGGAGCAATATTTAGTAGAGTCTAGTTCATGGGTATGTAGGCGCCCATACTTATGATCTTGAAGCTACTAAACATCTAAGATGTTTTCCCTTCTTTCATTCCTTAATCGTGCATTGAGATAACTTGAGATTGACTTTGGAGTATTTCTTTCACAGATGGCTAGGATACGCACACCCTCATCTGCTGGACGTGGTGCTGGACTGGTGTCGCGCGCCTTTCCTCGCGAAGTCGGGCTTCGACGTGTGACAACTCTTTTAAAGGAAGGGTGTTAAAAGAGAAGAGTCGTCATCTAACGATTTTTAAGGTGCGTTAAGGCACCTATTATGCAAATAACTCTGTTTTAACTAGTCGGTGCTACCAAAGATCGGGTAAGGACTCAAATTACCTCAAAGAGAAGGTGTTAGGCACTCTTCGAAGTCCACAACTGTGGGTCCCGGTCGAACTTTGGACTATGTGGATTAGGCTATGTAATCAACTAACAAAGGGAGATATAAAAGACAAAGAGTTTCATTATAACATAATGGAATTAGTACAACTCTTAAAGACTACAAGAACTCAACTATAACGGTCTATACTAGATGACTAGGTGCATAAAAGAAAGAAAGGGGGGAGGGGGGGAGGGGTCCTATGTTTTTTAGCCTAAAGGATCACCCCGTGCAACATAAATAATACTTTGCAACTCCCTTAAGGTAGGGGTTGCTCATATTATTCTGCAAGCATAGACTATGATCTCCTGCTACCCAATTACTATGTTGGAGTTGTTACTTAAAGACTCTCTAATTCAATTCTAAACCGTATCCTATGCGTGCACTACCCGTCCCATGCTTATGGTCCAGGAGGATTTGGACCTCTATTTGGATGGTTCTAGACTTACTTAGGATGGTCAAATGATAAAACTAAGCGCCATTCAAAACAATTAGGACTAGACATAACATCAATGAAAGGCTCAAGTTAACCTCCACACATAAGCACAAAAAAAAAGCACGCGATAAGTCACATATTTTCAGATTAGGCAGTATATGATGTTAATCATTAAATCCTATAGGAAAGATGTCTATGTGATTCGAATTTCCAATATTATATGGGTAGTGCAGTAATTTTTGGACTAACGTAAAGACAAATTGAATGTTGCAAGTCCCATAGACATGATATCTATTTGTTTTGCGTAAATAGACAATGAAAATAATCATAGTTCTGAATTACTAATGCTGGTTTTATAGACAGGCAACAGTGTAATGAAAATAACGGAATGGTCGATTAGAGTATTAGAATCTTATAGCCAATATATCGATATGAGAAGTACACTAAAATTAATTGAAGCAATTGATAAATGGGTTATTTGAAGTCTTATAGGCATGGTATCTAGGTCGACAAGGCGTACGTTATACATCTTATAAGCATGCAGCCTAAATGAAATAGTACAAAAATAGCTCTAAGTAATTGATTAATTAGTGGAGGTCCTATATTCATGGTATCTAGGTAAGTAAAAATATTGGATTGTTGCGTCCTATAGGCATGTTATCTAAGAGTGTTGAATAATAGACATGGAAACAAGTATAGCAAATACTGGAACTAACATGTTTTGACAAGTTAAGTAAAGTGTGTGTGTGACTCTTATAGGCATGATATCTATCAATGTACAGAAATAAAGCATGCTAAAAAAAAAAAAAAATAGAGCACATAGATCCTATAGACATGTTCTCTACCCTTTTATGCAAGAATAAAGCATACATGTTTCCCCTTTTCACTAATTCCCCCACCATTCAGTTGTAGAAGTTATTACATATCACTTTAAATAATTACATGCCCAAATACAAACATAGGATAACCCAACAATACATTTGGGCCTTCAAATAGGCTTAGGACTTCATGCAGACGGCAGACCAAACTCCAAGTGCAGACATTATACTTCGAATCCTCGAGACCAAAGGCAGGCCTAACATAGAAGGCCCAAATGATTCCGATGATTAATCTAATGAATGCTAAATTCAGCCATACAGGTAACAGAACTACCCTTAAACTATAACTAACAACCATTCTAATCAGGGCACATAGGCAAGATCATGCTTAAATTGGAAAAACGTATGAGACACATATGAGGCAAATTCATGCTTATCACCAGAAACAGAGTTCAAGAGCAACAGGATTATTTCAAAACAGGTTTGGTCCAGAACTATCTTAGAGAGAGTTTCAGGCAGAGGTTTGAACGTGAAAACCTAGTAGTGCCATAGAAAAGAACATGTGGGATACATCCTTAGCATGTGAGCTTTAATATAAGAGACTAATAAGAAACAACTAACTTGCAGAGCTTAACGTATGAAACGTTCAGGTAAATACAAATCACCACACAAAGGTTTTACATCCAACAGGTAAGCATTTATGAGAAGAGACTGACATACAGGTAAATAAGGCAAGCAGACATCACATGAAGAAGGATGAGACTTCTTTTAGTCGACATAAGGAGAAATAGAGTAGACATATGTTGGATTTCATCCTAGGAGCCTTGAATGATCAGTGAGCACACAACATCAAAGCAAAGAACCAAAACTGCCTTGGAATTAGGGATGTAAATGGGGCAGGGCAGGGCAAACCTCAACCCGCTAAGATTTTGACCCTCCCTGCCCCGCCCCGTCACGCCCCATTTAGTTTTCTTTCATTTTTTCCCTTTATTTTTCATTTTGTAGTATGTTACTTAATTGTTTTTTACTTTTTCAACTTTTATTGAAATATTTAAAATTGACATAAGAGTTTACTATGTATATTGGTTGAATAAAATATGATTTTTATTTAAATAATATAAATTTAAAATCCAATGTACTAACTCCACTTGTTAATACGTGACCACTTTTCTTGTTCTTGTAATAGTTGGAAGGGAATAAAAGATATTATCATGTGTATGATTTAAAATTTAGTTAATATGTTTCATTTTAAAATCAATGGTTTATATTTCATTAGTTAAATTAAGGCTCTAACCATGGTTAGATAATAAATATCCCATATATTTGCTCCTACAATTCTGGCAATCCCACAATTTTAGTTGCAAATTTCACCTACAATAACATATATTAAATATTTATCTATTTTCTCGACTTTCTCATATTCCAAATATTCTATCCTTATTGCCTTGTATTAATTGTCTATAAAATTCATCTGTTAAAACTTATCTAACAGATGCAATATTGAACATATGTGGGTGTTGATACCTAATTTTTTCCCAAAATAATTTTAAAAATGCATATATGTCTTCAAAATCATGCATTAGCATCAATTGGTATTTTTCCACAATTTTTTATATTTTTATTAATTTGCTCAGTGTTTTATTTTTAATAAATAATTATAAACTTGCATCACAAATGATTTCAAAAACCTGTCTTGATTTAATATTACTATTATGGTCCTATTGAGTCCAAATCAATCTATAAATAGCCAAATTGGCACCTTTTTGGCTATAATTGTAATAACTTTGCAATTATAGCCCATGCATATAATTTTCGTGTTATTTTTACCAGAAATTAGTCTTTTGTATTTTTAAATACTAAATAACCATTTTAAAACATTTCTATGCATGAAATTCATTTTTTTATAATTAATAATTTTACAAATTATTTTAACTAACTTATTTGGGGTATTTAACAAATAGCCATTGTTTATTTCAATTTCAGCCTAATTAGCTAGCCCAAATACCCTTATGAATCAGCCCAATAAACTCAAGCCCAAACCCCTTTCCTAACCCGACCCAGGTCTCATTGAATCCTGGACGTTGATCATTTTTGATCAACGACCCAAATTACTCCTACCATAATTAAACCTAAAGACTACCCCCCCCCAGACCTCTCATTTTCCTCATCTCACCCCGCCGTCACTCACCTCCCCTCCTTTCAAATGCTCTCTAAACCCAATCCTAATTCGTCCCTCGCCGTCACTCTCCACCGCCGTCCATGGTGGTTTCTCAAAAAACCTCAGACCTCCAACGGTCTCACTTATGCTGGATACTGCCGTCTCTAAGGTCCTCAAGGGACCAGGGTCAGTCCACTTACGACTTTGGTTCTTTCCTGCCCGTCTCAGGCTACTCTGGTTCGATTTCTAGTAAGATCTTCTTATTTTCGCCTTAAACCTATGGATTTCTAAGCCTATATCTTCATCTCTGTGTTATTTTGTAAAAACCCTAATTTCGTCCTTTGAGCTTCTCAGATCTGTACAGATCTGAGATGGGTTGAACTTATTTCACATGATTTTTTATGAAAATCTTCTGATTTTCAAGTGGCTTTTCATTTAGGGTTTCCTAAAAATCCTCTTCTTCAAAACGCTTTCTAATTCTAAGTGTTTAATCTCCTGTTCTTATGTGTTTTCGACTGATTTTGTTAAGTTTTTCCTTAACCCTAACTAGTTTATGCTAAAACCTCAAATTTTTGATATTTTTTGTTTGGATTCTGAGTTTGTCCATGCTACTTGCTGCGTGATTTTGTTCTATGCTTTGATTGTCATGATTTCTCCTTAGTCTAATTAAATGTCTTGTGATTTTGTTTTTACCCTAGTACGTCTCTATTAGAGTTTCTGATTCGATTTCTTGACTGATTCTATATGTTTATGAAATTGTATTTAGCCTACTTTTGTATTTGTGGAAACCTTTATTTTCCTCCCTTAAATCAGCATTATTTTTTTGAATCTGATTCACTGATTTGCCGTGTTATACCTATGTGCTGATTCTTGATTATTTCCTTTATTTTCGACCTTATTTAGTTTTCTTACCTTATTTGATTAACCGTGATATTTACTGATTCTTCACTAATTGTTTCCTTAATTGAAATCCTGTCTATTTACCCCTAATTGCTCACTTTATTTTCTTTCCTTAAATGTGTCCTGCCCTTTACCGTTGGGTAATTACCTTTAATTAAGGGAGACTATGCTGATTTTGTGCATAACTGATTCTGTGGCTTCCTTAATTGTTGAAGACTAATTTCCTTTACCTTATTCTGCTATGATCTTAACTGCTATATATACTCTTCTCTATTCTCACTTTTGACACACGAACATTAGTTCACCAATACACTTACACTCTAAAAGCTCTTTGTTCTTCTCTGCTACTTGCAATACTCACTGGTCTAGCCGGCTGTAAGCCAAGGCTAGCCATTGCACAACATCTGCTTTGTATTATGAGTTTTCTCTCCCTAACTGGTATGTCCCTGATAATTTTCTTTAATCTAAACCCTATGTGTTTCATTACTGCCTTAGTTCATCAATTACGAGTTCCATTCTTGTTCTTGTTTACTGCCCTGATTAACATGCATTATCCTGTCTTGTTCAATATGTGATAATTTCCTGTCTACTGCTTTATCTAGCATGTCTCAATCTTTATTTAGCATGTCTAAACTACATTGTTTGTTGACTGTTTCTAGCATGTCTCAATGTTGTTCTGTTTAATATGCAGTTAACATGTCTAAATTGTGATTGCCTGCTTACCACTCTACCTAGTATGTCCAAATCCTGTTTGTTCAATGTGTCAGCATGTCTACACTAGGTATACTTGTGTGGTGTTTGCCTAGTCTGTTCATTTGATTTCCTGCCTATTGTACTTTACTTATAAAATCATGGTGAGTTATCTAGTCTCTTAAAGTAATTTTGGTTGTGTGCTTAATCCTGTCCAGTGTTAATGTGTTTTCAACATGGCTTTACTGTGATCCTGGCTCTATGTCTCAATCACCTACCCCTTTATAACTAACTTAGTAATTCTATAAAACTCTTGAAAATTTCTGTGCATCATATTGTTTATGTGCTCCATTATACACTAATGTGTATTCTATGTGTCCCCAATCCCCTCAATCCCTATTTGGAATCTGTTTGCTAAGTATTCCAATTGATCTGTGTTCTGATTTCAAAAGTGTTTCAATACTTTTTACTTAAACTGTTTTATCACCAAACTATTTCCTATTTTTAGCACCTTTTCACTCCTAAAGTCCTCTTTATACTGTTTTACCAAAAAACCATTTCAAAACTATGTCAATCACTCTCACTTTACTCTTAAGTCAATAGGTCCTGCCCCTCCAGTGTGTGTACTGCCTTGGGATCCTTTTGAGATTCCTTTGAACTCTGGCACACTGGGGCTAGCCATTCCACACTGCACAAAAAATCTAGGTATGAGCACTGCCCAGGATCCTTGAGGTCCTTAGGGAACTCTGACACACTTGGACATGAATTTGGCTGTGAAACCCTTGGCATTTGAGACTACTGAAGGCCTGGCATTCCCAGGTTTGCCTTGGGCCTATTTCAGGCTCCCTAGAGCTTAATTTATATTTTATTTATGTAATTTATTCAATCATTGGTATGTAATAATTATTTGTAAACATATATTGGGGTGATTAGTGAAAAAGGGAAGGTAGTTGTATGATATTGTGGGTAAAGCCGGGTAGAAATCATGTCTATAGGATTTACATTCTGCAAATCTGCATTAGAAATCATGTTCTAGAGTTGACGTGTTTATTTGCATTCAACCCATGTGCATTAGATATCCTGTTCTTAGGGTCTTCACGTTTATTGCTTCAGTATACTACATATCACTATTCCATCCTTTAATTCTGCATAAGTACTTTCACTTAGAGATCCTGCTACTAGGTTAATAATCCTGCCTTAATAAAAATAGTCATTGTCGCGCCCCCTTTTTCCTCTCCTTTCGGATCGGTTAGGGTTTTTGACATTTTTGGACAACTTCTTTAAGGAAGAGTGAAGAAGGAGAGTCGCCACCTAACGGGTTTGAGGTGAGTTAGGGCACCTAAGGGGGTTTATCTATAACTAGGTTGTTAACCAGAGACAAAGTAAGGGCTTGAAATTATCCTAAGGGTCAGGTGTTAGGCACCCCTCAGGATCCACAAGTGTGGTTACCGTCCAAACAGCTTTTGTGAATTTTGTACAATTAGCAAATAAACAAATATGGCTCAAATAGTAGGGGATTTAGTCTAAGTACACATAGGTTTAGAAACAGTTAAAATTAAAGCTAGATTTTGAAAAGAATTACAATCTAAGCATGTTTATGGGAATAAAGGGGTTCCTAGGTTTGTTTATAATACGGATCACATCAATGCAATACCCGGTATGACACTCCTTGAAGAGGGGATACACATGGTATTAGCGCACCGGTCATCATATGTAACGACCCGACCGGTCGTTTTGAGCTCTAGTGCGTCGTTCAGCCATTTGAGGTCATGAGCAACTTCGTTTCAGGTGTTATTACTCATAGGTGTGGTCGGTGTTGAACTTCGGGAAGTTCAGAGTCAAATTGGAAGGAAATTCTCATTTCGTAAGGCTTAAGTTGGAAGAATTGACTATGATTAGAATTTTGAGTAAACGACCTTGGAATCAGGATCTAAAGGTTCCAGCAAGTTCGTATGATGATTTCGTACTTGGGCGTATGTCCGGATCGGGTTTTGGATAACCCGGGAGAGTTTCTGCGTATATTGTTGAAGTTAGTATTTTAGAATAATTTCATAAGTTTGAGTTGGAAGGCATATCAGTGTTATAGTGGTCCGTTTGGGATTCCGAGTCTGGGAATAGCTCTTTATGGTGATTCTGGAGTTGGGAGCGCGATCGGAAGTGAATTCGGATATCCGGAGGTCATTTTGAAGTCATTTGGCTAAAGATAGAAATTTGAAGGTTTTTGAGAAGTTTGACCGAGAGTTTGACTTTTTGATATCGGGGTCGGATTCCAATTTCGAAAGTTGTAGCAGGTCCGTAATGTCGAATATGACTTGTGTGAAAAATTTGGGGTTAATCGGACGTGATTTGATAGGTTTCGGCATCAGATGTAGAAGTTTGAAATTTCAGAGTTCATAAAGCTTGAATTGGAGTGCGATTCATGATTTCGACGTTGTTTGATGTGATTTGAGGCCTCGAGCGAGTTCGTATCATGTTTGGGACATGTTGGTATAATTGGTTAAGGTCTCGAGGGCCTCGGGTTGATTTCGGAAGGTTAACGGAATGGATTTCGGACCAAAATAGCTGCTGAAAATTCTGCAGCAAATCTATTTTGGGACAGCAATTTATGCATCCAAGAGCTAACTTTGGAAGCGTATATAGGAATCTATAAGGAATCTGAAAATTTGAAAAACAAAAAAGTTGTATATCTTGAAGTCTAGTTTTCATAACATTAAACCATTTATCATTTGAAGTTTTGTGCAAAAAGTTATGACCGATTGAAGATGGCTAGTGGAGCAGGTTCGCCAGAATTTTCTGATGCATGGAGCTGACTTTAGAAGCTCATATCTCGGAATATATATAGAGTTATATGGTTTACAACCTATCAAATTAAAGATCTTTGAGTCTAGTTTCTAAATCTTCAAACCGTTTGTTATTGGATATTTCTACAAGGAGGTATGGGTATTTTAACAGAAGGTGTTCAACAAGGGAAAATTATAATAGGATGTACAACCTGCAGTGCACAAGCGCAAGGTACAACTTGATGAAGCATGGACAGATTGTTTTAAACACGAATTTTGGCCCATTTCTTTCATTTGGCTTGGATGATTTTGGAGAGCTCAAGGAAGGGATTTTCACCAAGCAACACAAGGTAAGTGATTTCTTCCTATTTTTGAGTTAAATATGTGATCTTACATGAATTTAGACATGGAAAATTTGTATTGGGATTTTTGGGGAAGACCTAGAACTTGGAATTTTGGACTTTTACCATGAATATGAGCATGAAAATTGTAACAAATTGTATATTTGAGTTAGTAAAGTTATGGGTAGAATTTATCTTCGAGAAATTTCGGATTTTCGGGCACGTGGGCCCGAGGGTATTTTGGTTATTTCTCCGAGCGGGGTTGGGAAAGTATATAATCTGAATTTGTTGTGAGTATTAGGATGAATTTTCATTGCTTTGCCGTTATGTGGTAGATTCAGAGCGTTATGCGTCCGTTGGAGTCATCAGAAGGGCTTGGAGGCCGGTGTTGGAATTTCGGAGCGAGGTAAGTCTCCTTTCTAACTTTGTGAGGGGGAATCGTCCCCCTAGGTGAATTAATTCAATACATGCTATTATCTTCGGGGGCTACGTACGCACGAGGTCACGGGAGTCCGTGCGTAGCTACTACCATGCCATGTCCGGGTAGTCTAGGACCCACTAGTATGCCTTACCTGTTGTACCTGTGATCTTGTCTGTGATGTTAGACTGCTAATATAGTCGAAATTGTAATTTAATGACTAAGGAAGATTAGAGTTTATTTTCTAAATCATCAAAAAGGAGAATTTATTTCCTTCGCGGGCAATTGTATTTCCGAATAAGGCTATGTTATTAAACGTTATATAAAACTCGGCAAGTGAATTTCGAAAAAGGGATTTAAATACTATTTGTGGTTTTTAAAAGAGAAATCGGTCATTTACTTGAGTATTTTTGTTCCCGACGCATTCGGGGTGGATTGTTGATTGTGCATGTCTGCATGTGACCGCTTCGCAATTTACATTCCGCGAGCGGAGTGTTATTTCTCCTACTCTCATGGGAGCGAGCCGTACGCCACGACGGGTTTAGAATGCACTTTTGGTACGGGCCGTTCGATCCTCAGCAGTGCATAGAGATGATTATGATATTGAGAGGTGCACTTTTGGTACGGGCCGTTCGATCCTCGGCAGTGCATAGATATGATTATTATATTGAGAGGTGCACTTTTGGTACGGGCCGTTCGATCCTCAGTAGTGCACTGGAGAGATGCACTTTTGGTACGGGCCGTTCGATCTTCATGCCGTTTGTTATTTGGATATTTCTACAAGGAGTTATGGGTGTTTTAACAGAAGGTGTTCAACAAGGGAAAATTGTAATAGGATGTACAACCTGCACAGCACAAGCGCAAGGTACAACTCAGTAGTGCACAGAGAGGATTATTATATTGAGAGATACACTTTTGGTACGGGCCGTTCGATCCTCGGCAGTGCATAGATATGATNCGTTCGATCCTCGGCAGTGCACAGAGAGGATTATTATATTGAGAGATGCACTTTTGGTACGGGCCGTTCGATCCTCGGCAGTGCACAGAGTGATTATTTTGACGGGTCAGGCCGGTTGTTCTCATCCCGTATGCGCATGTTAAACTGTTAAATGTTTTCTACATGATTTTGAAGTGATAAGATATTTGGGAGAAATTAAAGAAGCAATTTTTTATTTAAGATATTTTGAAAATAATGAGAAAGTGGTATTTGTTGTTCATTTCCAGTATTTACTTGGAGTTCAGTGCCTTACATACATGCTGCTTTACTGCCTTTACATGCTTATCGTGTTCATTTTACACTGTTAAATAAACTACTAGCCCTTAGTGAGTGTCTAATTCGACCTCTCGTCACTACCTCTCTGAGGTTAGGCGGGCGACTTACTGAGTACACGTTGCTTTTTTGTACTCATGTTACACTTGCTGTGCATTTTATTGCACAGGTACTTTCATAGCAATGTGGAGGATTCGGAGACTTAGGCGAGCTGCATCATCCGGAGGCGATCCGCAGCTGACAGAGTCAACTTCATACTGTATTTACTTCATTTTAAATTTTCTTGTCCAATTTGTATTCCGGACAGGCTTTGTAATGATTGTATAAATTTCTTAGAAATTGCTCATGCACTTGTGACATCGGGTTCTGGGATATGTGTAGGGATATAATTGCTTAAATGAAATCTTTAAACTATTGATTTTAATTAACAGAATTTCATTTGATTAATATGTAATTTAGGAAAAAGAAATGTTTTCATAAATGTTTTAAAACCGGAAAGTTGTTTCAATTAATAGATGAGTTGGCTTGCCTGACATGGATGTCCGGCGCCATCATGACCTTAGGGATTTTGGGTCGTGATATCCATATTCTACCCTTTCCCACCCCGTGAAGGTAATTAAAGTGCGTGTTGGTCACGAACTCTATTGCATGCTGTTACCCGTCCCTTCCTATTAGTCCCGGAGGAAATTAGGACTCCTATCCCAAAGGGAGGTGCTAGGTAGACCCTCAGGTTTTAAAGGTAAAAATTCTAGGGCGACAGATAACAAAACAGGTAGGACTGCACATAAGGGAAGAACATGGAAAGCAATTAAGGGGCTCAAGTATACCTTCACATATATTGCACATACACAGCATGCCTCATACACAAATTTGTGTCCAATTTCGGTTCCTAAGAATGATATCTAAATGACAATAGCAGGATCAGATTTGTCATAACTTAGAGAGAGAGGCCTAGTCAGGCTTGCCTACTGATTTTAGCATGCTGGTAGTTAAACATGATCACCAAGACATATCTAGTTTTATTCCTTGTAACTGATTTCCTAAGGCTTTCCTAGGTGTAAAATAACATGCAGTAGTTGTACAGCTTTGTTAAAAGGGTTTCAGATTACCAATCCTAATAGCATGTGATTCTAAGTGTTTACCAAAGACCGATTTCCAGCTTATTAGAACAGGGACTATTTTAGACGCTTATATTTAAACTAGGTGTGATTTGAGTAAGTATGACCCTAAGGCATGATTTCTAAAGCAATATGATAACTTAAACATGATTTTTTCTAAATGAATGCAAGATCAAAACATTATGCACAACTTCAGGAATAACACAGGTGATAGATTTTAATCGTTGTTTACCTAGAACAGGATCTCTACGTGTATAGCATGATTGCATATTTATTAACACATTTGTTCTAAGGCATGATCTAGACTACATTTTTTCATAATGCATGGACAGAATCAAATGGTAACAGTTTTTTGTTGTTATTACTGATCCTATGAACATGATTTCTAAGTGAAGGCAAGGAGTGATGACATGCTGAAAGAAAAGCAGATGTATGAACCTAAGTGACATGGTATCTAAATGCGTGGCATAATTGTTTCCTAGACATGGTTACTAGTGCACATAAAAAAATAAACCTAGAAAAACATGATATCTACCCATACTTACACTATAGCATGCATATCACCCACCTATTTCCACTATCCAACCCCAGAATCATTTTTTAAAAATTATTACAAACCTCTAAATATGAATTACATAATTAAAAGGAAAAGAAGAAGTTAACTATAGGGAGCCTTCCATAGTAGGCCCAAGTTTCCAGATCCTCAAATGCCATTGGTTCACAACCCTTCACATGATCCAGGCGTGTCAAAGTTCTATAAGGATCTCACGGGATCCCGGGCAGTGCTCACACCTAGATTTCATAGCCAAGATAGAGAGTAAGTGCAGTGTGTAATGGCCAGACTTTGTGTGTCAAAGTTCAGAGGGAGCTAAAGGGTCCCAAGTCAATGCTCACACAGAGGGGGCAGAACTTAATGATCTAAGAGTAGAGTAAGAGTGCTCATAGTGAGTAAGAACAATTTTAAAATATTTTGAGAAAGAGAGAGGTTTAATGAAAATTATCTTGAAAAGGGTAAAGTAGTAGCACAACCAACATACTCAAACAGCATACACAGAACAATAAATAGGAATTAAGACAAGTTCAGCAACCACAAGCAGGGAGATGAGATATTGGGGACAAGTATGAAGCACATAGGAACAGGCTTGCAAACAAGTAGGCCTAAGAAAAGTATTACAAGACTTAAACTGTCATAGCATAGTCCTTTACAAGGATTCATATAAGGATCCAAATAGCATCAGGTTGAGGGGGGTTAGAGTACACACTATGTTCAGAACTACATGCTTATCATGTACTGGGGTCAGGGGATAGGGCAGAAGTTTTAATGGGACATATAGAACGTAATAGACATGATGAACTAGAGAGTAACCATATAGATAGTTTAATAAATAGGCATGCTAGTTGTAGGGTAAGCAATAAAACCATAAGTAGACACATAATAGTAATAAAAGGAACTGTAATACAGACTGAAGCATGTTGTTTTGGAAACCTTAAAATTAAACTGAGAACATACCAGTTAGATGATGAAGTAAGTGCGAGTAAAGGATCAGTAGTGTGCATAGAAGGAGAGCAACAATGTATAGAACAATATATACCAATAGCCGGAGAAGTCATAGATCTTATTCGAACGGCCGGAGGTTGCCGGAAAAGGGCATGAAGGACCATGGGTAGGATTTGAACCGCTCCAGGTTCACCTGAGGACCTCAGGGTAGCATCAAACCCGCGTGGGGTGAAGCGGAGGCCAGCTGAGGGTGAGAGGACATAACTTCCGGCGAGGGAGGTGGTCGGAGAGGATGGACAGAGTCCATCGGAGAGGAGGGAGACCAGAAGGTTCTAGAGAAAACCAGAGATAGAGAGAGGTAGAGAGGTAGAGAGATGTTTGAACGGGGAGTGAATGAGGGGAAGGGGGTAGTCGTCTAGGACTAATTAAGGTAAGAGTGAATCTGGGCCGTTGATCTAATTTGATCAACGGTCCAGATTACACACAGGATTGGGTCGGGTAGGCTTAGAGCTTGGGCCTGGGTATTGGGCTAAATTAAATGGGTTAGGACTAGATTGAATTTAGACTATATTTTAAATAAAAAATGGCTACTCGTTAAATACCCAATTAAATAGGTAAGTAATTTATAAAAATAACTAATGATTACATAAAAAATGAAATTAAGGCTAAATAGGTAAAATTAAGGTAATTAACTAGTATTTAAAATATAAAATGACTAATTATTGAATTGAAATAGCATAAAATGTATAATTAGGCTATAATTGCAAAGCTGTTGTAATTATAGCCAAATAATGCCAAATTGGCTAATTTGTGAAATAATTAAATCCTAATAGGATTAAAAATGATATATTGAGCTAAGAAATATTTTGAAATTATTTGTAATGCAATTTATGAGTAATTATTGGGTATAAAAGTACTGAATAAACTAGAAATAAATTGATAAAAAATATTGAAAAAATACCAATGCGATTTTAAAATAATTTGAGGAAAAAATTTGTGTATCAACAGTCATCCTCTGTATGCACTAGATACCATGTTTTTGTGGAACTTTGTTTGCATCTGTTTGAATCATGTTTATTCCGCTTAAATAAGCCTCATGTCCATGAAAAGGTTTAAACACCCCCCACACATGGGTATTCATGTCTCTAAATACAAATTAGTATAAATCACCTGCTAAAATCTGTGTCACCTAGATCAGCATGTTCGTAGGTTGAACAATTTCAAAAAAAGAAATTGTTAAACAACTCATGTAATTGTGATTGTGTATAGTCCCACGCCTAGGCAAACCTTAGGTGATAAAGTCTTTATATAAAACTGGAAATTGCATTTTTGATTGTGTTTAAAATGTTCAAGTCTTAAAGGTTTTGAAATCAGTAGGCAAACTGATTAGGACCTTGCCACTTAGTTCTAAAGCAATGATGCATGTTCTGTGCATTGATGTTCACCTAGACATCCTGTCCTAGGATTTTTCTAAAAATTGCCTGCATCTGTGTTAGAGACGTGCTGTTTATTTTCCTATATACATGTGGAGGTAAACATGAGCCTTTTAACTACTTTTGCCCCTATTTTCTTGTCCTACATGTTATTTGTTTGTCGCCTAGATTTTGCCTTTTAAATACCTTAGGATTGTCTAGAACTACCCAGATTTAGAGGTCCTAAGCCCCTCCAGGACCACTAAGAAGGGACGGGTGACATCACACTTAGAGTTCGTTAATAAAAACTCGCTTAATAACCACTAAGAGGTGGGATAATGGGTAGTAAAAGGATATGATGACCTGTGTGCTAATGCAACGTGTAGCCCCTCTAATTGAGGAGTGATTACCGGGCATTGCATGTGTAACGACCTGACTGGTCATTTTGGGCTCTAGCGTATCGTTCAGCGGTTTGAAGTCGTGAGTAGCTTCGTTTCAGGTATTATGACCCGTGGGCATTGTCGGAATTGAATTCTATGAAGTTTAGAATTGATTTGGAAAGAAAATTCTCATTTTATAAGCCTTAAGTTGGAGAAATCAACTAAGATTGGAATTTTGAGTAAACGACCTCCGAATCAGGATTTGAAGGTTCCTGCAGGTTCGTGTGATGATTTCGGATTAAGGCGTATGTCCGGATCGGGTTTTGGATAACCCGGGAGCATTTCAGTGCATATTGTGGAAGTTAGCATTTTAGAAGGATTTCATGCATTTGGGCTTGCAGTGCATTTCAGTGTTGTTGATTTCCCTTTGGGATTCTGAGTTGGGGAATAGCTTCGTATGGTGATTCTGGAGTTGGGAGCGCGATCGAAAGTGAATTTGGATGTTCGTAGGTCCTTTTGAAGTCATTTGGCTAAAGATAGAAATTTGAAGGTTTTTGAGAAATCCGACCGGAAGTGGATGTTTTGATATCGAGGTCGGAATGCGATTCCAGAAGTTGGGGCTGGTCTGTAATGTTGAATATGACTTGTGCGCAAATTTTGAGGTCAATCGGACGTGATTTGATAAGTTTCGGCATCGGATGTAGAAATTGGAAAATTCTAAGTTCATAAAGTTGGGAATTGGGTGCGATTCGTGGTTTCGATGTTATTTGATGTAATTTGAGGCCTCGAGCAAGTCCGCATTATGTTTTGGAACATGTTGGTATAATTTGACGGGGTCCCGGGGGCCTCGGGTGCATTCCGAGTGGTTAACGGATCAATGTTTGAAGTTGATGAAGGCTGAAGGTTGCTGTCATCTGGTGTAACCGCACCTGCGAGGCTATAACCGCAGGTGCAGAGCCGGGGGTGCGGCTAAGGGAGCCACAGGTGCGAGTTTTGGACTGGAGCTGAGGAAGCCGCAGATACGAAAAATGGGTCGCACCTGCGGAAGCGTAGGTGCGAAGAAGGGACCGCAGAAGCGAGAGATGCTGGGTTGAGTCAGAGCCGCACCTGCGATGGAATTCCCGCAGGTGCGGAGCCGCAGGAGCAGCTATTGGACTGCAGGTGCAAAAGGAGGCCTGGGCAGAATGTTTTAAAGTCGGGCTTTTGTCATTTCTCACCTATTTTTCATTTGACCTGGGCGATTTTGGAGATCATTTTAAGGGGGATTTTCGGCAGGCATCAAGGTAAGTAAATTCCTTCTGTTTGTAAGATAAATACAAGATTATATGCATGGATTAGGCATGGAAATTGGTTGGAATTTGGGAAACTTTTGAAGAAACCTAGAAAATGTAAATTTGGAATTTAGCCATGAATTTGAGTATGGAATGTAGAGAAAATTGTATGATTGAACTAGTAGGGCTATGGGTAGAATATATCTTCGAGAATTTCGGATTTCCGAGCTCGTGGGCCCGAGGGTATTTTGGTCATTTCTCGAGCGGGGTTGGGAAAGTATATAATTTGAATTTGTTGTGAGTATTAGGATGAATTTTCACTACTTTGTCGTTATGTGGTAGTTTCGGAACGTTGTGCGTCCGTTGGAGTCATCGGAAGGGCTTGGAAGCCGGTATTGGAATTTTGGGGCGAGGTAAGTGTCCTTTCTAACTTTGTGAGGGGGAATTGTCCCCCTAGGTGAACTAATTAAGTATGTGTTACTATCTGCGGGGGCTACGTACGCACGAGGTGACGGGAGTCCGTGCGTAGCTACTATTATGCCATGTCCGGGTAGCCTAGGACCCACTAGCATGTTTTACCTGTTATACCTGTAATCTTGTCTGTGATATTATGATGCTAATATAACTGAAATTATAATTTAATAACTAAGGAATATTAGAGTTTATTTTCTAAATCATCTAAAAAGAGAATTTATTTCCCTTGTGGGCAATTGTATTTCCGAATAAAGTTGTGTTATTAAACGTTATATAAAACTCGGCAAGTGAATTTCGAAAAAGATGTTTAAATACTATTTTGTGGGTTTTAAAAGAGAAATCTGTCATTTATTTGGTTACTTGTTTTCCCGACGTATTCGGGGTGGATTGTTGATTGTGTATGACTGCATGTGACCGCTTCGCAATTTACATTCCGCGAGCGGAGTGTTATTTCCCCCACTCTCATGGGAGCGGACCGTACGCCACGGCGAGATTGAAAGAAATATTCTGGTTCGGGCCGTTCGACCCTCGGTAGTGCACATAGATGATTATTATGATGGCTCAGGCCTGTTGTCCTTATCCCATATGCGCATGCTAAAGTGTTTAATATTTTCTTCATGATTTTTGAAGTGATAAGATATTTGGGGGAAAATAAAGAGGAAATTCTGGGTTTATGATATTTGGAGGAAAACAAAGAGGAAATTGTTTATTTAAGAGATTTTGGAAAAACAATGAGAAAGTGGTGACTGTCTGTTTATTTCCAGTATTTACTTGGACTTCAGTGCCTTATATATATGCTGCTTTACTACCTTTACATGCTTATCGTGTTCATCTTACACTGTTAATTAATTTGTTGGCCCTTAGTGAATGTCTAATTCGACCTCTCGTCACTACCTCTTTGAGGTTAGGCAGGCGACTTACTGAGTACACGTTGTTTTTGTACTCATGCTACACTTGTTGTGCGTTTTATTGCACATGTACCTTCATATCCATGTGGAGGATTCAGAGACTTAGGCGAGCTACATCATCCGGAGGCGATCCGCAGCTGACAAAGTCTCCTTCGTACTGTATTTATTTCATTTTAAATTTCCTTGTCCAGTTGTATTTTGGACAGGCTTTGTAATGATTGCTTAAATTCTTAGAAATTGCTCATGTACTTGTGACAACGGGTTCTGGAATATGTGTTCGGGTATAATTGTTAAAGTGTAACACTTAAGCTGTTGTTTTACTTAACATGTTTCTATTTGGTTAAAATGTAATAAGAGCAAGGAAATGTTTTTCATAAATGTTTTAAACCGGAAATTATTTCGATTAATTAATGATTGGCTTGCCTGACAATGATTTCTGGCGCCATCACGACCTTATGGATTTTGGGTCGTGACTATGATGACCCAAAGGGTCATCACCTATTTTATTACCCATCCTGTACTTCCGAGGCCTTGAAAACCTCATTTGTAGTTGCCTCGATTTGCGTGCGTAGTCCGGGCGCATAGCCGGACAGCTTAAATATGAAATTCTGTGAAAAATGCTAAAATTTGATATTAAAATGAGTAAATTTGACTCCGAACAACATTTTGGGTAAACGGACCCGGACCCGTGATTTGACAATCCCGGAGGTTCCGTAGGAAAATATGGGACATGGGCGTATGCCTGGAATCGAACTCCGAGGTCCCAAGCCCGAGAAATGAATTTTTGAGTAAAATTGTTTTTCTGAAATTTATAAAGAAAAGTGAAATGGAAATTGGTTAGAATGTGTTGGTATCGGGCCCGTATTTTTGTTCCGGCGCCCGGTACAGGCCCTATATGTGGTTTAAGATATTTCTGTGAAGTTTGGTTGAAATTGGACATCGTTTGACTTGTTTCGGACTTAAAACTCTAAAATTGAATGTTTATGAAGTTTGAAGAAAAACTAGTGATTTTGAGGTTTGATTCGTTGTTTTTGATGTTATATAGGCGATTTGATCGCACGGTTAAGTTCGTAGGATGTCGTTGAGTTAGTGCATGTGATTGGTTAGGAGCCCCGAGGGCTCGGGAGTGTTTCGGAGGTGTCTCAGAGTGATTTTTAACTTAGGAAGATTGCTGGTTTTTGGCTTCAGCAGTTGCAGGTCCATTTGTTCTTCGCGTTCGCGACGCCTCTTCTGCGTTCGCGAAGCTTTAAGCCATTCCTTCATCGCGTTAGCATCCATTCCCTCGCGAACGCGTAGGGTTATTTGACCCTAAGGGCTTAGCCCTCTTTTCCTCTTTGCGTTCGTGTACAATTGACCGCGTCCGCGTAGCTTTGCAGGTCTTCTTCATCGCCTTCGCATGATGCCCCACGCGTTCACGTAAGTCAACTTCTGAACCCCAGCCTTTTTACTCTTCGCGTTCGCGTTCACCCTTTCGCGAACGCGATGGTCTGTCCAGCCTACCCTTCGCAAACGCGACCTCTCTTCCGCGAACGCGAAGGGTAATTTTGCCCAGTGGTACATAAATATTTCCAGAACAGTAGCTTCGGGATTTTTCATAAGTTTTCACGAAATTCTTCTTCTCCAAGGTCCTTAGGCTTCCATTGAAGCCATCCTTCACCAAAACTTCTTGGGTTAGTAAATTTTAACTCGTTTCCTTCATTTTTCATCTATATCTAATGAATTCCAAAGCCTAAAACATGCAAATTAGAGTAGAAAATTGGGAATTTGGGTAGAGTTAGGCCCTTTTGAATTTTCTTGATTTAGAACTCGTTTTGGGGTCGAATTTGAAAACAAATTATATATTTGGGCTCGTGGGTGAATGGCTGACGTGGTTTTGGTTCGAACCTCGTGTTTGGACCAAGCGGGCCCGGGGTCGAATTTTGTTATTTTGGAAAAATGCATGGATATGGGAAATTAGGCTATGTAATTGAATTATCGAATCCTTATTGATATACTTGAGTGGATTATGCANGACCGTGAGTCTTTATATTGCGAATATTCTGATTTTGTTGTAACTTCCGTGCTTAGTTGATGATTTCTATATGTTGTAAAGAACATGTGAAGGGAATTGTGAACTTTAGACTTCGAGGAGCATTGGCTCAAATTGTAACACGAATGGTGAAGATATATGAGATAGTTGAATCTTTGGAGCATTGGCTCAAGTAATAGAGTAAATTATGAAATGAAAGAGAAAGAAAGAGAAAGAGTTACTAAAACATACCCTTGCCGGGTCATTGTTGCTTTTGTGATATTGTCTCCCTTGCTGGGATGTTGAGATTACTGTTATTGTTCCCTTGCCGGGATTCCTATTTCTATTATGTTTACTCCCTTGCCTTTTGTTTTTGATTGTTGTTTGGGTGAGGAAGAGTGTTAAAGCACGAAGGGCGATGTCGTGCACTATTTGCTATTGTGAGGAAGAGTGTTAAAGCACGAATGATGATGCCGTGCATTTTTTGATATTGTGAGGAAAGAGTGTAAAGCACGAAGGGTAATGTCGTGCCGTACGGTGTACCATTCCATACCGTNGATTTACATTGATTACATTATACATTGCATAGTGAGGACGAGAGTAAAAGCACGAAGGGTGATGGCGTGCAAGTTTGTGATTTCTGATCCTTATTGATATTCTGGCCTTGTTGTTCTTTTCCTTATTTGAGATTTCTTATATGAAACTGCTATCACCCCACAGCATGTTCCCCTTCCTTTATTGATTGTTTTTCTCCCTGCATTTCTTTTCCGTTGTATATATATATATATATATATATATATATATATAT
>ML424243.1:4785-33184 GCA_005239525.1 Nicotiana knightiana | reverse complement strand
TTGGATGCAGGACTATATCATCATGATAAACACCATCGCAATGACACAATCGCTATGCATGAATCACATTGTCAGCTAAGAATACTTCACTGTTACCCTTCTCCTTGCATGAGGCTAAGCCCCGCCTCTCTACTTGCATAAGGCTAAGCATTGTCTTCTATTTGCATGAGACTAAGCCCTGTCTCAATCCTTGCATGAGGCTAAGACCTGCCTCTCTACTTTCATGAGGCTAAACACGGCCTTCTGTTTGCATGAGACTAAGCCCTGTCACAATCATTTGTATGAGGCTAAGCCCTGCCTCCCTATTTTCATAAGGATAATCGGTGCCTTCTCTTTTCGTGAGACTAAGCCCTGTCTCAAATCACTTGCATGAGGCTAAGTCCTGCCTCCCTATTTGCATAAGGCTAATCGCTGCCTTCTCTTTGCATGATACTAAGCCCTGTCTCAAATCACTTGCATGAGGCTAAGCCCTGCCTCTCTGTTTGCATAAGGCTAAACACTGCCTTTTCTCTGCACGAGACTAAGCCCTATCTCAAAATCCTTGCATGAGGCTAAGCCCTGCCTCTCTGTTTGAATAAGGTTAAGCACTGCCTTCTCTTTGCATGAGACTAAACCATGTCTCAAATCCTCGCACGAGACTAAGCACTGTCTCTCTTGCATTGTTCTCTTCTCTCGGGCTAAGCTCTTCCCTTAACTTCACACAAGACTAAGCTCTGTCTTGTTGCCTCTAGCATCATGTCTCTGCACCTCATGGGCTGAAATATAGCCAACTTGTCCGAAGGCATCATAGTCTGAAGGAACCATCCTCATAGCCGGAATACACCATGCCATCGCCTGAGGATCTCTCAAACTTGCACATTATTATTTAAAGGCATCATGGTTCGGAGGCACTATTTTCATGGCCGAAAGAATAATTTCATGGCCTGAGAATCCCTTACTTCACAATTCATGGCCCGAGATATCATGGTCTAAGGACATCATCCTCAATTGTTCAAAGACAGTTTGCGTGGTCTGGAGGGAATTTGCATCATGTCTAAATATACGCAAATTTATACGTATATGCTTGTAGTACATCTTTTGATTTGCAGGTAGCCCAGTGAGTAACTGTTATCCCAATAGGATAAATCCCGCTCCAGTTCCTTCAAATCATTTCAAACCTGACCGCTCATTATAATCGTTTCACCTATTCGAAGACTTGTGTCCGTCCTTGTGAGAACCCCATCGGTTCATTCCACGGGTGGATCCAGAACTACACACGGCCTGATTCCTGTAAAACCATGGATATGTAGGCAACTTGGGGACCAGAGTGCGACCTATATCTCTCAAATCGCTCTATTCAGTCAAAATTGGCCATCATATCTTTACCTAACAACTCTTTCATTCTTCCCGGATAAAGAGGGGCAGCTGTTGATACCCAATTTTTTCAATATATATTTCAAAACAATACATATATACTTTCAAAATAGTTCATGAGCATCAACCAGTATTTTTCTATAATTTTCCGTAATTTTTAAAGGATATTTAATCAATTTATTCCAGCATTTTATTATCTAAATAATTACTAATTGCATCACAAATGATTTTATAATAATTTTATTACTTAATTTTATCATTTATATTTATATTAAGCTCTAATAATTTTATTCCTAATTATATTTTTACCTTTAGGCTATAATTGCAATAATTTTGCAATAATAGCATATATATGCATAATTACTACATTTACACGGAAAATGAATTTTTTATATTTTTATAATATTAAGTAATTATTTTAAATCATTTTCATATACGAATCACATTTTTCATCATTCATTAATTATTTTATAAATTATTTTATTAATTAAAGTGGGTATTTAAAACATAGCCCTTCTTATTAAATTTTTTCGGACCTACCCAATAGCCTAATATCCTATCAGCCCAATAACCCAATAATTCAATACCCATCACTCAAACCCAAATACCCATACCCATATCCGCCTGATTAACCCGTCCCACCTAAAATAGCCAATCCTGGCTGTTGATCTCAGAAGATCAACGACCCTAAACCTTAACCCTTTTTCTAATATACCAAACCCCCCAACCCTACCTTATTTTTCCCAACCCGCCGCCTTTGGATCCTCTACTCAACTCTTCTCTCTCACCCCCTCAAACCCTAGCCCCGCCGTCACCATTTCTCCAACTAGAAATGGAATCATTCTCCGATTCCTTGACTTATTTGGCCTTACCTCCTTACTTACTACCCGTCTTTGATGTTACTTGACTTATTATCCTCAAAAGGCAAGTATATCTCAAGAGACTCGAACCAGATCTGGTCCAGAATCTCTTATATTTCTATTATTCCCGTCTATGTTCATCCCAATACTTGTAAGTACGAATATTTTTCGTATCTTCCAGTTAGGGTTTTGGATCTTTGGATCAAATCAGAATGGTTCATTCTGGTTCACTTTAATGTTATTATTTATCTTTTCACTCACGATTCTGGCTATTTTTGGTTGGATCTTTTACTTACCCTAAAACTAGGGTCCAGATCCGAAACGATTTCTTATTTTTTGGCATTTTTTTCTTTAGTATTTCAGTATCCCTATCTCTATGTTTTATAGTTCGTGACTGATTTTATTTACCCTAAAATCAGGGTTTTTGATTTTCAAAAATAAATCAAATCTGTTGTTTAATCTCTGTGTATCTATTGTTTCTGACTGATTTTACTTACCCTAATTGTTTTCGTCTATATATATTTATGTTTCTACCTATTTTATTTATATTAAAATTTAGGGTTTTCAATATTTACTTATAATCCTTTAATGTTTCTGTTAATCTATCTTTGTGCTTCCTCTCGTTAATTATTGACTAATTTTTGCCCTAAAAAGGCTTTGAAATCTTTACTAAGGTTCCAGTATTTCCTTTTGTGTAGTACTGGTACTTCCTTATTTGGTTCGATTTACCTATTCTCATTACTCTCTACCTTGTTTTGATCAGACATCTTCACTACTGATTGATTCCTTATAATGCTTTCCCTAAATTAAGTGGTGCTGGCCTGATTTTATGCTATTTTGTCCTGTTAATTTATTAAAGCCGACTCTAATTGATTCCGAAGTTATTCTCATGCCTTATTTGTGTAGGACTGCTTGATTACCTTATTGTCTACCTCATTGAGAATATTAAAACCCCTTCCTCATTCCCTTTAGAAAGACTTGAATCCTGCTATTCTTACAAAAACCTAAGTTCTCTTTGTTCTCTCTTGTTCTAATTTATGTACTAGTGGTTATTATTTGGCCGCCTGAAAGCCAAGGCCAAATTGTTCTGGAATTTAACCGCTATTGCACCTTTACTTGCCTTCTTCTCAACTAGTATGCCCTAACCCGTGCAATTCCATTCTCTATGCTTTGTTTGACTAGCCTGTTTCAATTCCCTATCATGATTCTGCCCTTTCTACGAAAATTTGATGATACTGTTAACCTAAGACTAAGTTATTTCAAATAATATGAATCATCTCCTAAGATTAAGGTTTAGTCTATTTTCTTGCAAGGTACTGTAAACATGTGATCAGTTGTCTGTTGCTTAACTCATATGTCCTATCTGTTTAATTCAATTTTTTTTCCTAATTGCTTATGTGTTTTAGCCATGACCGTCTTAAATACTAGCATGAATACTTAGCTTAATCAGATGACAACTTGATTGAACTATGTGCTGAACATGAACCTTGTTTGCTTTTTGGCGCAGTTCTGCCTGCAACTCTGTTTTCTGAACTTTCTTTCTTCTGAAGTTGAACTATTTTGAAATCTGCCCCTTTTCCTTTATATACTGGTTTTAAAACCCCTACTCTCAGTCATTTAGGTTCTCAACCACTCCCAGTGTGAGCACTGCCTAGGGTCCTTGAGACTCCTTTGAACTCTGACACATTGGGGCGGGTTTTCTAATCTTTTATGAGTTACCTTCTGAATGTGGTTCTCGCGTGAGCATTTCTCGGGGTCCCTGAGGCCCTTGGAAACTTTGACACACTGGAATCCTGACTTTTAATGTGCCATGAATGGATCATTATTATACTCCAAAGATGTTCTGTTGGAAGGCTTGGTTCCCATGTTTATATTGGGCCTATGAAGGCTTCCTATAGTGTAATGTATACTATTATATAATTTATTTATTATGGGTTGTAATAATTTCTGTAATAACAGATTTGGGGTTGATTAGTGAAAACTGGGGGGTTTCCTTCTATTTTTTTTAAACTTGGGTAGAAATCCTGCCTATATGTTTAATTATGTTGGACAAGTCATTTGATTGCTACTACTTGTTTAGAGATCCTGCCTATAGGAATTTATTAATTTATTAGTTATATACTTTTACATTCGTATATTAGAGATCCTGTTTATAGTCCTTTTCATTAATTCTGCATCAGAAATCCTGTCCTATGATCCACACATTTTTTTAAACCACAACGTGCATTAGTGACCATGTCTACAGGATTCTGTTTGCTTAAAATAATAACCTTTTCTGGCAATCTACTTAAAATTATTCCTACATACGATTAATAAATACCATGCTTATAGGAAATAAAGATCAACTCAAACCTATAAATCATGCCTATAGGATTTAAACTAATAGATATCATGCCTATAGGGTGAAATCAGTTTTCAAACTTAGAAATCATGTCTATAAAAGTTTAAATCAAGTCACTAATTAGATATCACAATTTCTCTTTCCGTAGTTTAAGTGTGCATGCTAAAATATGTCGATCGGAAATGGGACGAGGACGACCAAAGCGAAATGCGGTGAAGATGCAATTGGCTGAATTTGTAGGAGTTGGTAACTGCAGTGGTGGGCAAGGAATGGTTTCTTCTCCAAAGGAATTCCTAATTAATGATAAAGGGAAAGGAGTGATGTTAACAAATTAAGCTGGAATTGATGTAATGAAGTTGAATTCACCAGTGATTTTCAAGTAATAACAACAGCAACACTCAGAATTTAACGCCTACAACTACAATTAGGAAGATTGGAACAATGAACTCAGGCGGTACTACTGTTCCATTGATTACTGTAGATGGATCTACTGCGAAGGAAATTGTTGGCCAAATTACCTCTTCACAGTTAGGTTCTAGTACGAGCAAACAAGGTGTAGAGCAAGAGACAAAACAGGGGAAGAATGAAGGAAAGCTAGAGAAGCCTTAGGTGAAACTATTTGCAGGTAATAGACTGGCAGAAAGGGGAATGGACCTTGTTTATATTCCTCCAATGATACAGGATGGAATTAAGAAGGTTCAATTATAGCAGGAGGAAATGGAAGAAGAAAATGAAAAATGGAAGAAGGCAGTGGTTATGTATGTTATTGGTGCTTCACCGTCAATTGGAACCATGGAGAGGTTCATAGCCTCTAACTGGAATTTTGCTGCTAAGCCCAAAATCTACTATCATAATGAGGGATACTTTGTTGTTTTGTTTAATACACTTGAAGATAAGAATGAAGTGTTGTATACAGGTCCTCACACTAGAGGTAAAAAACCTATTATACTCAAATCATGGACTTTTGATTTCAATTTTTATGATGAGGTGTTGAAAGATATTCCATTGTGGGTGAGTTTTCAAAATTTACCTTTGAATTGCTGGGGTAAGATTACACTAAGCTAAAATTAATAGTGCCTTAGGATGTCCGATATATGCTGATGAATGTACATCCAGTACAGCTAGAATATCTTATGCTAGGGTCCTAATCGAGATGGATATATCAAAGGAACTACCTACGAGCATTGTAGTATAGGATCCATCAGGGAAAAACTTTGAGCAATCAGTTGAGTATGATTGGGTGCCAAAATATTGTCAAAAATGTTGTATGGCTGGACATGATTGCAATAGCCTACACGAGCATGGGGAACCACAAGGAGGGAGGCGGAGAAATGAGCAGCAGAATTAGAAGCCTTCAACACAAAAAAATGTAGGACATACGCAGCAAGCAAAGATCCAAAAACCAGCAGTCCAATGGGTAAAAGAACAACATAAACAAATTGATGAGCTGAAGCAAAAGAAGACAACTCAAAGCCAGGGTGGACAAAGAAGATGATAAAACAACATAGCAGAAAGCCAGTGGAAGAGGCTCACATCCAAACCATCCTAGTTCCAAACAGTATACACTAGTAACTACAGATGGATTTACTACTTTAACGGGAGATTCACAAATAGAGCAACCTAGCTGGGCATATAGAGTTGAAGAACATGAAAAGCTGAAGGAGAATACAAGAAAGAACCCCCACCAACTCATATCAACATGAAGATAGCCACATGGAATATAAGGGGTTTTAATAAAGTTTATAAACAAAGGGAGATGAAGGTATTTTTGAGGGTGAATAAAGTAACTATGATTGCAGTAAAAGAACATAGAATTAAAGATGACAAAATTAGAAATACAATAAATAAGGTAGCAGCTGGATGAAAATGGTGTTCTAGTAGCTCTTCAAATGGCAAAGGGAGGATATGGATGATGTGGGATCCTAACAATAATATGTTCACACAGCTAAAGAGTCATCAACAATTCATTCATGGAATACTGCAGAATGCTACTCGCACTGTTCAATTTGCTTTTACTGCTGTTTATGGGCTGCATACTATAGCTCATAGGTATGAATTATGGAAAACACTAAGAGAACTGGAAGAGCTGATGACAATACCTTGGTTAATCATGGGAGATTTCAATGAAATCAAGGATATGGAGGATAGAGTTCATGGTACATCAGTACAGATGAGTGAAATCAAGGATTTCAGATAATTTATGGTGGACTGCCAAATGACAGAGTTACCAACTGTGGGAAGAGATTATACCTGGACTAATATTCATGTTTATAGTAGGATAGATAGAGGGGTTGTAAATGCTCAATGGATGATAGGAATGCCCCCAATGCAAGTACAAGTGATGGATCCTCAATTATTAGACCATTCTTCTTTATGCATTGAGATGGAACAAAGAGTGGATAATAGGAAAAGACCTTTCAAATTCTACAATTGTTTGGCTGATCATGAAGACTTTGGTAAAATTGTACAAAATGGATGGTTATATAGGGGTCTCAAGATGGAAGGCATATGGCAGAACTTAAAGAAGATGAAAAATGCTCTTAAAATCTTGAATGGGAAGGAGTATGCTGGGATAACTAGGAAAGTTCAACAGATGAGAGAAGAACTGGCAGATATACAAGCACAAATGAGGCATACTACATGAACTAGTGACATGTTTGAAGCAGAAAAGAAGTCTAGAAAGGAACTTGAGAAATGGTGTATGATAGAGGAAGGTATTTATAAACAAATGTCAAGGGTACAATGGTTGAAGCTAGGAAATTCTAACACAACTTTCTTCTTTTCAAGTATGAAGGGGAGAACATCAAAGAATCAAATCAAGATAATTAAAGATGAGGGTGGAAATCTAATAACAACTGACACTGGAATTGAACAGGAAGTTATTGGTTTCTATAAGAACTTACTAGGAAAGTCAGCTAGAACTTACCTGCAATTGATCTTAATGTAATGAAGTGCACTAACAAGGAAGAATCAATTGGAAGTAATAGCTCAGTTCACAAGTGAGGATGTATTCAAGGCTCTGCAGGGAGTTGAGGATTCAAAAGCTCCAGGAGGTGATGGTTTTAATGCTTGTTTTTTCAAGAAATCATGGCATGTAATTGGGCAGGATGTAACAACAGTAGTGCTTAACTTCTTCAAAGAGAGTGTAATGCATAAATCAATCAATAACACTTCAGTCACACAAATTCTAAAGGTGAAGAATCCAGAGTTAATCAAGCAATATAGACCTATTTCTTGTTGTACTATTCTTTACAAGATTATCTCCAAGATGCTCACTAGTAGATTGCAAAGTGTGATGGACTATTTGGTTGATAAGAGTCAAGTGGCTTTTGTACCAAGGAGAGTATTGAATGACAATGTATTGCTAGGACATGAGATTGTGAAAGGATATGGTCAAAAAGGCATCTCCACTAGATGTATGGTCAAGATAGATATGAAGAAGGCATATGACTCTTTGGAGTGGGTATTTTTAGAGCAGGTGCTTGCAGGAATGAACATACCTAGTCAGTTCCTAAAATGGATAATGACTTGCGTGTCCACAGATTCATACTCAAATGTGATCAATGGTAAACCAACAGTCCCTTTTGATGCCAAGCGTGGGGTGATACAAGGAAATCCTTTATCACCCTACCTTTTTGTTTTAGCCATGGAATATTTGACAAGACTGATGAAGGACATTTGAAGAACAAACCACACTTCAACTTTCATCCAAGGTGTGAGAAGCTAAACATAGTGCAGTTAAGCTTTGCTGATGATCTTCTACTCTTTTGTAGAGGTGATTTTATATCTACACAGATGCTATATGACTGATTCCAGCAATTCTCTGACTCATCAGGATTGATTGCAAATCAAGGAAAGAGCTCTATATACTTTGGTGGAGTGCCAGTACAAGTTCAACAACAGATTCTGAGCAGCTTGGGTTTCTCCATGGGATCCCTATCTTTCCGATATATTGGTGTGCCATTAAGTGTTAAAAGATTATCAGTGAATCAGTGTCAGCCACTCCTAGACAAAATACTAGCAAAAGTGCAGCAAGGTTCTTATCATGTGCAGGTCGTTTGCAATTGATAAGGAGTGTGACGATAGCTATTCAATCTTTCTGGTCACAGATCTTTATCTACCAAAAAAGATCTTGTTGAAGATTGAAAGTANACTTCAACTTTCATCCAAGGTGTGGGAAGCTAAACATAGTGCAGTTAAGCTTTGCTGATGATCTTCTACTCTTTTGTAGAGGTGATTTTATATCTAAACAAATGTTATATGACTGCTTCCAGCAATTCTCTAACTCATCGGGACTGATTGCAAATCAAGGAAAGAGCTCTATATACTTTGGTGGAGTGCCAGTACAAGTTCAACAACAGATTCTGAGCAGCTTGGGTTTCTCCATGGGATCCCTATCTTTCCGATATATTGGTGTGCCATTAAGTGTTAAAAGATTATCAGTGAATCAGTGTCAGCCACTCCTAGACAAAATACTAGCAAAAGTGCAGCAAGGTTCTTATCATGTGCAGGTCGTTTGCAATTGATAAGGAGTGTGACGATAGCTATTCAATCTTTCTGGTCACAGATCTTTATCTACCAAAAAAGATCTTGTTGAAGATTGAAAGTATATGCAAAAGGTTTCTGTGGACAGGGAAGACAGATGGAAACAAGAAGGCTTTGGTTGCTTGGAAGCAATTATGCTGGCCAAAAACTACAAGAGGATTGAACATAACAGATATAGTCATTTGGAATAAAGTAGCAATTCTGAAGCACCTTTGGAACTTATGCAACAAGAAGGATCGACTGTGGATCAAGTGGATGCATACGTATTACATAAAGCAAGATATAGTATGGAATGGCAAAGCAAAACAAGCAGAATGGCTTACCCAAAAGATTCTAGGAGCTGGGAAATATTTGACAGAACGTTAATATCAATGTGGCAGAGGTGATGAATGGGAAAAGCTACTTCATTCGAGATGTTTATAATAAGCTAAGGGGTGAGTTCACAAAAGTCCCATGGAGGATAATGCTATGTAACAATGATAGTTCTCCTAAATGTCTAGTCATTGTTTATATAGCCATACAAAGCAGACTATAGACTAAATACAGACTCATGCAATGGGGGAGCATAACAAGTGCAATATGTGTTCTGTGCGAGGAAACTGATGAGGATCATGAACATTTGTTTTGTGAATGCAAGTTTTCAGCAACAGTATGGGAGAGGCTGCTGCAATGGGCTGGAGTAGGAAGGTGTGCCAAGAAATGGAATGAAGAAGTAAGCTGGGTCATTAAATTTGCAACAGGAAGAAGAGCATCGATAGATCTATATAGAATGATGCTAGCAGGCACTGTATATTACATATGGCAGGAGAGAAATTGGAGAAGCTTTCGAAATAAAAAAGGAGAGCTGAAGACTTGGTAAGATTGATAATTCAATACATTCATTTCCGGGGTAATATGAGACTTAGTTTAGAGAAGAAGCTACAATCTTTAAATTTTTATCCTTAGATTTCTGTGTTGATATTGTTTAGATGATTTAGTGTATATAGTTGGGGCTGCATGTCCAACTATATAAGATAGATATGGGTTTTGCTTTGCACATGTACTCGAATTTTCCCAGGTAATAAAATTTAAATTACCAAAAAAAAAGATCAGTCTCAACTTGTAAATCATGCCTATAGGGGTTTAAATCAATTCTTCAATTAGCAAGCATGCCTATAAGACTTAAAAGGAATAAAAACATGTCTTTATGAGTTGAAATCAGTAGTTCACTTAGGTCTCAAAATTGTGATAATTTGCTGCCTGGAAGTGCCCAGATTTATGGTTAATAAAATTAGTAGGCCAACAAATAGGTCTCAATGATCGCTTTAATAATATTGTTTCTTTACATTCTGTTTCTGCTCATATAGATATCCTGCCTATAGGATTCTAAAATTAACAAAGTATGTTGATTCAATTGCGTGCATTTGTTGCTTATGTGTGGAGGTCAATGTGAGCTCTTATTTGTTTCTTTACATGAAATTCCTATTTGTATTTTGTATGTCGCCTAGATTTTTCATTTTTAAGTAATATAGGTCAGTCTAGAACCACCCTAAATAAAGGTTCTAATACCTCCAGGGGCGTAGGTAAGGGACGGGCAGTGCACACATAAGGAATGATCTAGAAGCTATTAGAACGCTTAGGTAACAACTGAAAGATAGTAATTGGGTAGTAAGGAGATGATATCCCGTGCGCTAATGCTATGAGTAACACCCCAACTTGGGGAAGTTGCAAAGTATTGCATGAAATGATCCTATAGGCTAAAAAACCTAGGACCCCCCCCCCTAATCCAGTTTATTGTCACGACCCAAAATACTAACGCAGGTCGTGATGGTGACCAACACAGGGGTTAGGCAATCCCACACTTAAATTACTAAGGATTTCTCCCATGCTTGGTTAAACATCTCCATACGTGCCAAGTTTTTAAAATTCAAACATTAATTGAAAAACATAGCAAGCCATTTTTTTTTACCAAAAGCAGTCAAAAAGAGGAATGAGACAATATATATATGTACAGACCCGTAAACCAAAATAACAACTACGTGTGTGCCAAGAACTAGTGTCACAAGTCCTACGAGCATACTAACAGAATATACAAAACATAATATACAATCCCACTGTCTGAAATAAATAGACGAGAAATAAACAAAAAAAAAACTCCATGGTGCTGCCGAGGATCGTCAAGAGAAGCATCTCACCATGAAGTCGGGTCCAACTAAGATCAGAATCGAGCTCTGGTCTGATAACCAGATGCACCAGCCTCAGAACCTGTACAATTAAGTACAGAAGTGCAGCGTGAGTACATAAACAAATATGTACCCAGTGAGTATCCCGCCTAACCTCAAAGTGGTAGTGACGAGAGGTCGACTTGACACTAACTAAGGTCCAATAAAATGATTAGCAACATATAATATCAGTAATGGACATACAAGGATGATAAAAGCAATAAGCATTTAAAATAACAGTAATTCAAATAAATACTAGAGGTAAATATGCAATTTCCACGTCATTATTCTTTCTTTCCTTTAAAAAAATATATATTTGAACACTCATAATCCATAAAATAATTCTTAACAATTTAAAATGTGCATACAAGATAAAGACAACCGGACTGAGCCATCATAATGATCATATTTGTGCACTGTCGAGGGTCGAACGACCCGAACCATAATATATATATATATATATATATATATCATCGTGGCATAGGGCCCGCTCCCATGAGAGTGGGGGAAATAACACTCCGCTCGCGGAATGAAAATTGCAAAGCGGTCACATGCACACACATTTATTATTTATCAATTACTTTTCGTGAAAAATTCCTTACAATTACTTAACTTCCAGGATCTCAGGAAAACAAGCTGCATGTAAAATTAATTCACTAAGCATATAATTCATTTCAAGGAAAACATAAAACATGATGTAAGCCTAACTACCCGGACATAACAATAATAGCCGCTACGTATAGACTCTCTTCACTTTGTACGTACGTAGCCCTCACAGTTATTACATATAGAATTTAAATCACCTAGGGGGACAGTTCCCCCTTACAAGGTTAGAAAGGAGACTCACCTCGTGCAGAATCTACTCCTCGGACAAAGAACGCGCCCGAAACTCCAAACTCTACACCCGAGGACTCGAAATTAGCCAAATGTTATACAAATACATTAATTTATGCTCAAACTATGGAAATTCTCCTAATCCTTTTAGTAAGTTCAGCGTTCTTGAAGAAATTCTAAAATCCAACCCCGGGCCCGCATGCTCGGATTCCAAAAATTCTCGAAGGAAACACTCACCCATAGCCTAAGGATCATTAATATAGGATTTTTACTTGATTTCATAGCTAATTAACGGGTAAATTCTCAGATTATCGAAAGCCCTAGGTTACTACCCAATTCTTGATTTTTCATTAATTATGTGATTAAACTTAACTAGGAATTCATGCATTTACAAGTCTTGAGATGAAATTTACTTACCTTCTAGGGGTTGTGTTGTGGAGCCTTCTTCCCAAGCTCTCAAAGTGTTTAATGGATGAAAGAGTGAAGAAAACAATGAGGAATCCTGTATTTAACAAACACACTATCTCACAGTGTTTCCGCATATGCGGTCTCGCACCTGTGAGCAAAGACTCGCACCTGCGAAAATGAACGAGGGAGCCTGGGGCCGCACCTACGGAGTGGAGACCGCACTTGTGGCTCCGCTCTTGCGAAACTTTGTCCGCACCTGCGAGAAATGGCCTGCCGCTGGGGGCCGCACTTGCGAGGCTGGGACCCTAGGAGCGGTCCCGCACCTACGACTGGGCAACCGCACATGCGGTCAACACCAGAGCAGGTGCACCAACAACTATTTCAGCTGGTTTTTGGCCTCGTGTGGTGTCCGGGAGGCACCTGGGCCCACCCGAGTCCCCATCCAAATATATCAACAAGTCCTAAATCATAATACGGACTCGCTCGAGCCTTCGGAACACCGAAAACAACACTAAAACTTAAAATCATACCCCAAAACCCCTAGAACCAAACTTAGGAACTTTAAGTTTTCTTGACTTCGCTAACAATGCGTCGAACCGACCTATACTACTCGGAATGACACCAAATTTTGCAGGCAAGTCATAAATGACATAACAGAACTATTCCCGGTCTCAGAATTCCGTTCGGACCTCGATAACACAAAAAAACGTCCCAAACCACAATAGGAACTTAAGGAACTTCTTATTTCAATATTGGGTGCCGAAACACTCTCGGGTCATCAAAAACCCATTCTGAATGTACGCCTAGGTCCGAAATCATCATACGAAGCAACCGGAACTGACGAAACTTGATTCCGAGATCGTTTACCCAAAATGTTGACCGAAGTCAAACTTGGCCTTAAATGCCAACCTTAAGGAACCAAGTGTTCCTATAGCAATCTAAACACTTCCGAATCCCGGACCATCCGCCCCCGCAATTCATAAATCACAATAAGAAGCAACGGGAAGTTTTATATTTAGGGGAACGGGGCCTGATCACGAAACAACTAGTCGGGTCATTACATTCTCCACCTCTTAAACAAACGTTCGTCCTCGAACGGGTCTAGAATCATTCCTGAAGTGTTGAATAAGTGTGGATATCTGCTCTGCATGTCCTCCTCGGACTCCTCGGTCGCCTCCTCAACTAGTTGGCCCTTCCACTGGACCTTTACGGCAGAAAGTCTCTTGGACCACAACTGGCGATCCTGTCTATCAATAATAGCAACTGGCTCATCCTCGTAGCCCAACCTCTCATCCAACTGAATAGTGCTGAAATCAACCACGTGAGAGAAGTCGGCGTGGTACCTCCGGAGCATGGATACATGAAAAACTGGATGAACTCCTGATAAACTGGGAGGCAAGGCCAGCTCATAAGCAACCTTCCAACTCGCCTCAACACCTCGAAGGGACCTATAAAACTTGGGCTCAGCTTCCCTTCTTCCCAATCCTCATAATACCCTTCATAGGCGAGACTTTCAATAGGACCCTATCTCCCTCCATAAATGATACATCATGCGCCCTCTGATCCGCGTAACTCTTCTGTCTGGACTGTGCTGTACGGAGCCTCTCCTGAATCAACTTCACTTTCTCCAAAGCATCCCTCACCAGGTCGGTGCCATATAACTTAGCCTCGCCAGGCTCAAACCACCCGAAAGGAGAACGACATCGCTGACCATGCAAAGTCTCAAATGGTTCCATCTCAATGCTGGACTGATAACTATTATTGTAAGCAAACTCGGCCAAAGGCAAGAACTGGTCCCACTGACCTCCGAAGTCAATCACACATGCCCTGAGCATGTCCTCCAATATCTGAATTGTACGCTCCGACTGACCATCAGTCTGAGGGTGAAATGTTGTGCTGAGGTCTATCTGGGTACCCATCTCACTATGTAATGATCTCCAGAAGTGCGAGGTGAACTGAGGACCTCGATCTGATATAATGGACACCAACACACCATTCAACCGGACTATCTCCCGAATGTAGATCTAGTACAACCTCTCAGAAGTATAAGTAGTAGCTACTGGAATGAAATGCGCCGATTTGGTCAATCTATCCACAATGACCCAAACCGCGTCAACCTTCCGCAAAGTCCGAGGCAACCCAACCATGAAGTCCATAGTGATGCTCTCCCATTTCCACTCAGGAATGGGCATCTGCTGAAGTAGGCATCCTGGCCTCTGGTGCTCATACTTCACTTGTTGGGAATTAATACACCTAGCCACATACTCCACAATGTCCTTCTTCATTCTCCTCCACCAGTAATGCTGCTTCAAACCACGATACATCTTCATAGCACCAGGATGAACAGAATACCGAGAACTGTGTGCCTCCTCTAGAATCCTCTACCTCAGGCCATCAACCTTAGGAACACATAAGCGTCCCTGAAGTCTCATAACACCATCCTTGCCAATAATAACCTCTTTGGCCCTAACCGGAACCACTGTCTCTCGTAGCTCAGCCAAACACGGATCATCATACTGTCGAGCCTTAATCTTCCCCAATAACGAAGACTGAGCAACCACATATGCAAGAACTCGACGAGGCTCTGAAAGTTCTATTCTCACCAGGCGATTAGATAAGGACTGAATGTCCAAGGCTAGAGGTATCTCCTCTGCTGCAATATAATCTAAGCTACCCATACTCTCCGCCTTCCTGCTTAGAGCATTTGCTACCACATTTGCCTTGCCCGGGTGATAAAGAATGGTGATATCATAATACTTCAACAACTCAAGCCATCTGCACTGCCTCAAATTAATATCCTTCTTCTTGAAAATGTTTTGCAAGCTATGGTGGTCTGTATAAACCTCACAGGACACTCCATACAAGTAGTGCCTCCAAATCTTAAGAGCATGAACAATCTCCGCCAACTCGAAATTGTGCACAGGATAATTCTTCTCATGAACTTTCAGTTGGCGCGAAGCATAAGCAATAACTCTCCCCTCCTGCATCAATACACACCCCAAGACAACACATGAAGCGTCGCAATATACTGTATACATCCCAGAACCGGAAGGCAATACTAGAACTGGTGCTGAGGTCAATGCTGTCTTGAGCTTCTGAAAGCTCGCCTCACAAATCGGGTCGAAACGTGGCATTTTTCTGAGTCAATCTAGTCAATGGAGCTGCAATAGAAGAGAACCCCTCCACAAATCGGCGATAATAGCCTGGTAGGCCCAAAATGCTCCTGATCTCTGTGGCTAAAGTAGGACGCGACCAACTCTGAACTGACTCGATCTTCTGAGGATCAACCTTGATACCCTCTCCGGATACCACATGCCCCAAGAATTCCATGGAATCCAACCAGAACTCATATTTGGAGAACTTAGCATATAGCTTCTGTTCTCGCAAGGTCTAGAGCATAACTCTCAAATGCTGCTCGTGCTCCCCTAGACTACGTGAGTAAATCAAAATGTCATAAATGAAGACAATGACAAAGGAATCAATATACGGCCTGAACACCATATTCATCAAGTCCATGAATGTTGTTGGGGCGTTAGTCAAGCCAAAGGACACCACCAGGAACTCATAATGGACATAGCTCGTATGGAAAGTAGTCTTCAGAACGCCCGAATCCTCAACTGATGATACCCTGATCTCAAATCAATCTTAGAAAACACACGGGCACCCTGCAACTGGTCAAACAAATCATCGATGCGCGGCAAAGGATACTTGTTCTTAATGGTGACCTTGTTCAGCTGGCGGTAATCAAACACATCCGCATAGACCCATCCTTCTTCTTTAAATATAGAACTGGAGCACCCTACGGTGATACACTCGGTCTGATGAACCCCTTAGATAACAACTCCTCAAGCTTCTTCTTCAACCCCTTCAACTCTTTCGGAGCCATACGGTACGGAGGAATAGATATAGGCTGGGTGCCTGAAGCTAAATCAATGCAGAAATCAATATCACGATCCCGAGGCATGACCTGAAGGTCCAAAGGAAATACATCAGCGAACTCTCGAACAACTGGCACTGAATCAATTGTCGGAGACTCGACGGTGGTGTCCCGCACATAAGCAAAATAGGCCAGACAACCCTTCTCGACAATATGTCGAGCCTTCAAGAATGAAATAACCCGGTTGGCTGTACTAACTGAAGAACCTCTCCACTCCAGCCTAGGTGACTCGGGCATGGCTAAAGTAACTGTCTTGGAATGGAAATCTAGCAGGGGATGATAAGGAGATAGCCAATCCATGCCCAAAATAATCTCGAAATTGACCATGTCGAGCAATAAGTGATCCACTCGAGTCTTGAATCCACAAAACGAAATCACATAAGACCAACAAATCCGGTCTACAACCACAGAATCGCCCACGGGAGTGGACACATAAATAGAAGAACCCAAGGACTCATGAGGGACATCCAGAAAAAGAGAAAATAAGACCGAAACATACGAATAAGTGGATCCTGTATCAAATAACATCGATGCCTCTCTACCACATACTGTAATAATACATATGATCACGGCGTCTGAGGCCACTGCATCTGATCTGGCCGGGATAACATAGAATCTAGCTGGAGCACCGGAATACTAAGCCCCACCGGAATGAACAGGAGTTGGCTGACCTCCCCCTGACTGGACTCCACCTCTAGGATGACCCCTACCGACCTGTCCCCCACCTCTAGGTGGCCTGACAATGCCTTTTCATATGACCTGGATCCCCACACTCATAAAACCCTCCGGGTATCATAGCCTGCTACCCCGAAGAGGAACCCTGAATGGCCGGAGAGAGAGGTGCACTCTCTGGCATAGCACTGAATTAGGGACCGGGGAATCTCGGATAACTGGGATAACCACTGGGTGAACTCTGAATGGCTGGAGGGCGGTAGGAACGCTCTGGCATGGCGCTGAAATGAGCCCTTGCTGGAACACCTCGAGGAGGTGGTAGGGGTGTTGAATATGGAGGCCTGCTGGTCTGACCTCTACTGAACTGACCTCTGCCCCTAACTTGGGCACCTCTGAAATCCCTAGAGAATCTGGCCCTCTTGTCCTGCTGACCCTGCTCTCTGCCTCTCAATCGATAGCCCTCAATCCAATGAGCTATCTCGACCACCAGCTGAAAGGGAGTTCCCATATCCACCTTTCAGTCCATGTTGGCCCTAATACCGGAGTGCAGCCCTTCTACAAATCTCTGCACTCTCTTAGCATCAGTAGGCAATATCATAAGTGTGTGGCGAGACAACTCTGAGAATCTAGCCTCATAATCTGTCACTGACATCTGTCCCTACTCCAACTGCTCAAACTGATATCGCAGCTCTTCCCTCTCAGAGGGTGGGATATACCTGTCTAGAAACATCTGAGTGAACTGCTCCCAGGTGATAGGAGAAGAATCTGCTGGCCTACTGAGAATATAGGACTTCCACCATCTGCGAGCTCTGCCCTCTAGCTGGAAGGTAGTGAAGTCCACTCCATGGGACTCCAGTATCCTCATGTTGTGCAGTCTGTCCCTGCACCTGTCAATAAAGTCCTAGCTATCCTCGCCCCGCTCACCCCCGAAGACTGGAGGGTGCAACCGAGTCCATCTATCCAATAACTTCTGTGGATCACCGTCCGCAGCTGGCCTGGGCTCAGGTGCTGCTGCTACAGGCTGGGCCCCACCCACGGGCAGTGTACCCGGGCTATGATGAAGTGTTGTTGTCTGGCCTGCACCCTGGGATGTAGGGGTCGGGGCTCCCCCTCCTGCCTGAGATGTGGCAGGATCCGCTGGAAATAAACCAGCCTGGTACATAGTGTCCGTGAACCGCATCATACAGCCCATGATCTCCTGGAATCCTAGCAATATAATTATTAGCAATATATAATATCAGTAATGGACATACAAGGATGATAAAAGCAATAAGCATTTAAAATAACTGTAATTCAAATAAATACTGCAGGTAAATATGCAATTTCCACTTCATTATTCTTTTCTTTCCTTTAAAAAAATTATATATATCTGAAAACTCATAATCCATAAAAGAATTCTTAACAATTTAACATGCGCATACATGATAAGGATAACCGGCCTGAGCCATCATAATGATCATATATGTGCACTGCCCGCTCCCATGATATATATATATTTCAATCTCGCCTTGGCGTACAGCCCGCTCCCATGAGAGTGGGGGAAATAACACTCCGCTCGCGGAATGTAAATTGCGAAGCGGTCACATGCACACACAATGCACACATTTATTATTTATCAATTACTTTTCGTGAAAAATTCCTTAAAATTACTTAACTTCCAGGATCTTAGGAAAATAAGCCGCATGTAACATTAATTCACTAAGCATATAATTCATTTCAAGGAAAACATAAAACATAGTGTAAGCCTAACTACCCGGACATAAAAATAATAGCCGCTACGTACAGACTCTCGTCACTTTGTACGTACGTAGCCCCCACAGTTATCACATATAGATTTTAAATCACCTAGGGGGACAGTTCCCCCTTACAAGGTTAGAAAGGAGTCTCAACTCGTGCAGAATCTACTCCCCGAACCAAGAACGCGTCCGAAACTCCGAACTCTACACCCGAGGACTCGAAACTAGCCAAATGTTATACAAATACATTAATTTATGCTCAAACTATGGAAAGTCTCCTACTCCTTTAGTAAGTTCACCATTCTTGAAGAAATTCTAAAATCCAACCCCGAGTCCGCATGCTCGGATTCCAAAAATTCTCGAAGGAAACACTCACCCATAGCCTAAGGATCATTCATATACAATTGTTACTTGATTTCATAGCTAATTCACGGGTAAATTCTCAAATTATCGAAAGCCCTAGGTTACTACTCAATTCTTTATTTTTCACTAATTATGTGATTAAACTTAACTAGAAATTCATGCATTTACAAGTCTTGAGATGAAATTTACTTACCTTCTAGGGGTTGGGTCGTGGAGCCTTCTTCCCAAGCTCTCAAAGTGTTTAATGGATGAAAGAGTGTAGAAAACAATGAGGAATCCCGTATATAACAAACACACTGTCTGACAGTGTTTCCGCACCTGCGGCTCGAGGACTGCACCTGCGAGCAAAGGCTTGCACCTGCGGAAATGAACGAGGGATCCTGGGCCCCCACATGCGGAGTGGAGACCGCACCTGTGGAACTTTGTCCGCACCTACGAGAAATGGCCTGCCCACTGGGGGCCGCACCTGCGACTGGGCAACCGCACCTGCGGTCAACACCAGAGCAGGTGCACCAACAGCTATTTCAGCTGGTTTTTGCCTCGTGTGGTGTCCGGGAGGCACCTGGGCCCACCCGAGCCCCCGTCCAAATACACCAACAAGTCCCAAATCATAATACAGACTTGCTCGAGTCTTTGGAATACCCAAAACAACGATAAAACTCAAAATCACACCCCAAAACGCTAGAACCAAACTTAGGAACTTTAAGTTTTCTTGACTTCGTTAACAATGCGCCGAACTGACCTATACTACTCGGAATGACACCAATTTTTGCAGGCAAGTCATAAATGACATAACGGAACTATTCTTGGTCTCGGAATTATGTTCGTACCTCGATAACACAAAAACACGTCCCAAACCACAATAGGAACTTAAGGAACTTCTTATTTCAATATTGGGTGCCGAAATGCTCTCGTATCATCAAAAACCCATTCCGAACGTACGCCCAGGTCCGAAATCATCATACGAAGCTACCAGAACCGACGAAACTCAATTCTGAGATCGTTTACACAAAATGTTGACTGAAGTCAAACTTGTCCTTAAAGGCCAACCTTAAGGAACCAAGTGTTCCTATAGCACTCTAAACACTTCCGAATCACGGACCACCCGCCCCCGCAAGTCATAAATCACAATAAGCCACTATGGTAAGTTTCATTTAAGGGAACGGGGGTCAATAACGCGAAATGACCGATCGGGTCATTACATTTATAGTAACTTGTATTGTCCAAATTGTTTTCCTCCATTTTTATACTAATTCGTTTAATTTAAGTTTGGTCGTGACCCACCGTTGTGGACCTCGAGGGGTGTCTAACACCTTCCCCCCGAGGTAATTTGAGTCCTTACCCGATCTCTGATGATGCAAACTGGTTAATGAGTTAATTTCTCTAGGTGCCCTAACGCACCTTAATCCGTTAGGTGGAGACTCTTCCAATCCCTTACCCAATCCCAAAAAGAAGGAGTTGCCCAGAAATGTCAAAACCCGATTTCGCGAGAAAAAGGGGGCGCGAAACGGGGCTTATTCTTTCCAACTTTATTTTTCCTTTGCTGGCGTTTCAATTTAATTTTCTTCTTCCAAAGTTTTCAATTTCAAAGCATCAAGCAATCATGCTCAGTCAGGTTCGACTTGATTCCCTTGCCGAGGCTGGGGACCTTTTGAATTTATCAGCTCGCTTCAAATGAGAACTCTATAAATCGGTCTTACCGCCTTTTCTTTGCCTTATTTTGGAACAAAGTTAGATCGAAAGGGATTCAAAGAAAAATAAACATGGAATAGAGAATAAGTTTAAAACAAGAGGTGTCCCTATCGGAGAACATAAAGACAATCACGACCCAATTTAGGATCATGACCGGCACCTAGGAGCAAGTGCTTCCAAGTAAGCCTCATCGATATTTTACAGAAAATCGGACAAAGTTTCCCCTATTTTTGGACTATCCCAAAAATTTTCATGTCTTAAATCAGCAACCAGACATCCTCATAGAAATTCAAACGACAATGACTTTGTCAATTCACCAAAATAAATATCTACCATTAATAGTCCACCCACTAACAACTAGTATTACTACTTTATTTCCAACTTTGATAAGAATGAGTGATACTCAACATAAGTCTATAATAATAAAGAATACTCCAAATACAAAAAGAACGACCATGGAGCGACTCTAAGAGTTCAAAGAAAGACCATAACAATAAATAAAATCTCCGCCCACGCGAACAAGTGCGAGGCTCACCAAGAACTATCAATGTGTGTGCTCTAATTAACGAAATCCTCGCCCGCGTCAACTGCTGACTCTGTAGAGGGGAATGAGTCGCTAGCTCACTGAGTAATAACACTTAACCACAACCATTTTTATTGGGGACGAGTAAGAAAACATGCTAGTGTATCAAATCAAAAATAACATAAAAATGCCCTTCCAGAAACAATAAATAATTTTCAGTCTCATCATGTTTTTCTTTTAGTATAATACAGTTAACAATTCAGTAATAAGCTCGGTAACCACTGTCTAATATCAATATTCACATTTGGGAGGTTTCAATGAACGGATCATGTAATCGGTATAATTGTGGACTTCTTCGCAAGAATTCAAATATAACGGTAGTCCTTACTCGAAGGAAATCGGTAACGGTATGCTAGTTCAACCTTTCCACTAGCGAGGGCTGTAACGGTAATCGGTAATTACAAGGTGCACCAGGTCTAATGAACCCACCGTTAGCTACGGGATCCTTCAATGTCTACTCCCACTTATAATTGTCTCTATAATCCGTATATACTCGTAAAAAATATTTTAAAATAATATAGGGAATTTCAGTTCTTATCAAATCATATAATTTCATTTCGATAACAGAAAATTCAAGTAACGGTAAAATAGATCTAGTGACAACAGAAATATTTAAAACAACGGTAACCATCTCAAATAACTGTTTCGGTATTATATAGAGTAAAAGACTGGCTGACATGAAACATAAAATAATCTCTAACATATTCATATTTAAAATCATGTGTAAATCATGCAAGTTATGAAAACACAAATTGCGGTAAGATTACTACTCACCGTACTCGTACCGAAATACCAATTTTTTCACCTCGAGCAATTCATACAAATTCCTCCAATCAATCTATAATTACATAATATCGATCTCACATTAATTTTCTTGTTTAGGCTAATTCATGGCTAATTTAGAATACCCAATCATCGGGGTTCATGTTTGAGTCTAAATTTGCGGATTTATATTTAATCATAGAACTAGTCCATAATTCTATCAATTTCAAACTAATTAGTATACTTTACTCCTCTAAATTTAGACATATCAGTGCTTAAACCAAACCCTTATAGCCTTGTTATCTCCATAGTAATTGTATATTCTTTTTATATAAGAGAAAGTTGATATTGAATTCTTTTGTACTACATGAAATTGCATAAATACAATGAAATAATTCAACAGATGAGGAGAAGAAGGTTAACCTCTTGAGTCAAAGGAGAGCTTTAATACATTTAATTTCAACTCCCAATTCTTCCAAAGGCCTTTGCTCAAAGCTTTCTTCTTCTTCTTCTCTTTTCCCTTCTTTTTTTTCTGCTCGTTTTCCTTTTTGCCGTTTCGAAGCTTTCTTCTTCATTTTTCCTTAGAAGGGTGTCAGATAACCCTTTTCAGTTTTTTTTGTTGGTATATGTTCTAATGGGCTTCGACCCTTTATTTTAAATTCCTTACTTTTTCCTTTTTATTTTTGTTTTGTTTATTTAGTTAATTCTTCTTTTATTTTTTATAGTAAGTTTTTCTTATTATATTATTATTATTATTATTATTATTATTATTATTATTATTATTATTATTATTATTACTATTATTTTGCTAATGACTAATACACCCTTATTAAAAATATAGGGTATTACATCCTCCCATCCTTATGAAATTCAGTCCCCAAATTTTACTCAAGTACATACTTGTAGACTGGAATAAATGGGGATACTTCGCTTGCATATCTTTTTCTACTTCCCAAGTAGCTTCTTCAATGGTATGGTTTCTCCATAAAAATTTAACAAACACAATCTCTTGTGATCGTAGCTTTCTTACTCGTCTATCAACAATTTTCACCGGCTCCTCCTCGTAAGACAACTTCTAATCAAGCGGTATAGCAGGTTCTTCAAGCACCTGAGATGAGTCTGATATACATTTCTTTAGCATTGAGACATGAAACACTAGATGAATAAAGGACAACTCAGGAGGAAGTGCCAAACGATAAGCCACAGCTCCCACTCGGCCTAGTATCTCATACAATCCTATAAACCTAGGGCTCAACTTGCCTCTTTTCCCAAACTGCATCACCCTTTTCATAGGAGAGACTTGTAGAAACACTTTGTCCCCAATTGCTAACACTAAATCTCTTCTTCTCTTATCAGCATAAGACTTTTGTCTACGTTGATCTGTAAGCAATCTCTATCTGATCAACTGGACCTTGTCCATAGCTTCTTGTACTAGGCCGGGTCCTAATAAGTTAGTATTCACCATCTTCAAACCATCCGATAGGAGAACGACATCTTCTACAATACAATGCTTCGTACAGTGCCATTTGAATACTGGACTGGAAGCTATTGTTATAAGCAAACTCAGATAAAGGTAGGTAAGTGTCCCAACTACCTCCAAACTCAAGAATGCAAGATCTCAACATATACTCCAAGATCTGTATAGTACGTTCAGACTGCCCGTCAGTGTCACGACCCAAATTCCCAACCTTAGGGATCGTGATAGCGCCTTACACCACACTTGCTAGGCAAGCCAATGTTAGAATTTGAGTAGCTAACTTTCTTTGATTATCTTCTTAAACATCAACAAATAAATCTAACGTAAACTTAATTTAAATGATTTTCAATGATAAAATAATATACAATTGAATAAAACGAACCATGAACTAATTATATAAATAACTCTAAGACTACCCAGGGTCTGGTGTCACAATTCACGAACTACTAAAGAATACTACAAATACTGGGCTGAAAGAAATAATGTAAATGTTATGAATAAAATAAAACAACGTTTATGGAAATAAGAGAAGACTCTCGGGATCTGCGAACGCCGACAGATATACCTTGTATCTCTGAATAAATGAATAGCCGCTCTAAATATCTCTACTGCTGGTCGATACCTAGATCTGCACAAAAGAGTGCAGAGTGTAGTATCAGTACAACCGACCCCATGTACTGAGTAAGTGCCGAGCCTAACCTCGACGAAGTAGTGACGAGGCTACGGCGGGGCATTAACAACATATAACCTGTGACAATAATATATACTATAACGCAATAAAACAATTCTACACGAACAAGAAAAATATAACTGAGACAATAAATATAAAGCAAGAAGGAAATCTAAACAAATAATTAAGTACTGCAATAACAATGAAATAACTCAGCCGCCTTTTCCAGGCCTCAGCTATAACCAACTCTCAAATAATTTTCAAGGTTCCAAACTTTAACTTTAGATAAAAGTAGTGCTAAAATATGAAAAATAGTAATATAAAATAGTAAGTTTTCAAATCTTTGTTTTTCTTTGAAAATCAGTAAAAATATAAATGTCCTCCCTTATCGCTCCTTGTTGCGGCGTGCAACCCGTTCCCACCTGTCCACCCTTATTGCTCCTCCCTATAAATATATCACCCTTATTACTCCTGTTGCGGCGTGCAACCCGATCCCACCTGTCCACCCTTATCACTCCTTGTTGCGGCGTGCAACCCGCTCCCACAAGTCAATCACATCTCTTTATTTATAAAAAGGATTTTACAATTTAAGTCAAAGTCTTTCACAATATTTATGTCTCAACAATTGAAAAAGAAACAAGTTTTACTTTAAATAATAGAAAGAGCAGAATATGAAATAATCACAATAAAACAATGAGTGTTGCAGCCTTTAATTTATAAACAATAAGAATATAAATGTCCTCCTTTATCGCTCCTTGTTGCGGCGTGCAACCCGATCCCACCTGTCCACCCTTATTGCTCCTCCCTATATATATATATATGTATATATCACCCTTATTGCTTCTGTTGCGGCGTGCAACCCGATCCCAGTTGTCCACCCTTATCACTCCTTGTTGCGGCATATTATATCAGTTTATTTATAAGACTTTTACAATTCAGGCCAAACCTTTCACAATACTTTTATTTCCATAATTTCAAACAGAAAACCGTATAGCTCGTAAGCTTTAACCAATATCATTTCACAATAAAACCAACCAGAATATATGTAAACACCGTAACGCTGTCAACCCAGCTCAGTCTTTATGTACCATGATAAAAATCAAAAGAACAACCAACACTTTTAATACACTTGCCACAACAATTGACAACAATCAATTGAAACCCAACAACCACGTAAACCTCAACAATCATAAAACAGTTAAACTGCATTCCTCATCACTTCCTCAATATTATCAACAATGGAACCAACAGGAACATATACATATATATAATTTGTAAAAACAATACCAAACCGCTCAACCGTTTTGTACCACAAGGAATCCAGCTAAAACAACCAATACTCTTTTCAAAATAACCACAACAATATCTAACAATAAAATAACAAGACCAAGTAGTCATAGAAACAATAATGTACATAGAACAATTAAGACAAGAATCAATTAAGTTGGGAACGGGAAAATGTATCATGCTTAACAAGCAAATTGGGTGGTGCATAGATACTCGTCACCTCACCTATACACCACGCCCATGCATTTCACATAGCAAACAAGTGGGGATTCCTATTCCCTCAAGTCAAAGTTAGACCAAACACTTACCTCAATTTCACAGGCCACTCCCTGCTCAATTATTGCTTTTCCTTTTGAATTCATCTCTAACTTGCTCAAATCTAATCACAATAAAATAAATATCATTAACTAATGCTAAAGGAACTAACTTTGTTGAAAAATATAATTTTTTCCTAAGTTTTCTATAAAAAAAAAGTCAAAACCCGACGTCGGGCCCGCTTCGTCTAAACTCGGGATTCGGACCAAACTACGTTTACCCATTCACCCACGAACCCAAATATACAATCAATTTCAAAATCCGACCTCAATCGAGGTAAAGATTCAATTTTTATAAAATTCCCTAATTCTACCAAACTCTCAATTTTACCATGAAAATTCTTAGTTTTTGATTTAAAAGTGATGAAAAACAATGGGTAATTGAAAGAGTAAAGTTTATAATTGATTACCTATGACTTGGGCATGATATTTGGTTCCAAACAATCCCGAAACTCGATTTTTATGTATCCAATGTATTCCTTGTGAAATTCTAGTCAAGTTAGGCTTTTGAATCACTCAATTTGACCTTATAATCAAGGAGATATGTAGGTTTTAATATTTGCAATTTGTGCAGATTTTTAATACGCCGTCAGGGGCAATTTCGTAATTAACCTGAAAAATCTGGCAACCTTAGTAAAATGCCCATAAAACCCTCATACGATGTCCAAATTCGATGATTCTTTTTGCTACAGGTCCGTAATTATGATACGGATCTAATACTTCATTCAAAACAGAAATCGGAGCTCATTTGTTCAATATAATATCATTTATGCCTGAAAAACGACGCTGAAGCATAAGAAAGATCGAGCGCAACACAACTCAAACCTATTTGAAACTCACCCGAGCCCTCGTGGCTCTAAATCAAAGATGCACGCAAGTCTAAAAGTATCATACGGACTTGCTCATGTGATCAAATCATGAAAATAACATGTAAAACGAATTAAACCTCAAAACTCATTATTTTCCTAAAGAACACTTATAGTTCATAACTTTTCAAGAGGATGTCCGAATCATATCAAACGAACTCCATTTTTTACCAAATTTCACAGGCAAGGCCTAAATATTATAAAAAATCTATACCGGGCTCCGGAACCAAAATACGGGACCATACCAACGATTTAAACATTAATTATTTTTTTATTTCATAAATATTTCAACAAAACAATTTCTTTCAAAAATTGATTTTTAAGGCTTGGGACCTCGGAATTCATTTCCGAGCATACACCTGGGTCCCATATTTTATCGGGGACCTCTCGGGATCGTCGAAACACAGATCCGAGTCCGTTTACTCAAAATGTTGACTCAAGTCAACTAAAACCAAATTTTTAATTCTAAAAATTAATATTTCTTATATTTTCACATAAAAGCTTTTCGGTTTCACGCCCGGACTGGGCACGAAAATCGAGGTAGTTAAAATTAATGTTTTTATGGCTAATAAGTCTAGAACGGAGTCTAAATTCATAAAATGACCCCTTGGGTCATCACAATCTCCACCTCTAAAATAAACGTTCGTCCTCGAACGGACATAGAAGATTACCTGAATTTGCAAACAAGTGTGATATTTACTCTGCATGTCCGACTCGGACTCCCAAGTAGCTGCCTCAACGGGCTGGCCTCTCCACTACACTCGAACTGAAGGACAACTCTTAGACCTCAACTGACGAACATGCCGGTCTAAAATAGCTACCAGCTCCTCCCCATAAGTCAAGTCTTTTTCCAATTGGATAGAGCTGAAGTCTAACACGTGGGACGGGTCACCATGGTATTCCCGGAGCATAGACACATGGAATACAAGATGAATTGAGGACAAGCCTGAAGGCAACGCAAGTCTATACGCTACCTCCCCCACTCTATCAAGAATCCAAAACGACCGATATACCTAGGGCTCAACTTATCCTTCTTTCCAAACCTCATAACACCCTTCATGGGCGATACCTGAAGCAATACTCTCCCTCCAACCATGAATGCTACATCACGAATTTTACGATCGGCATAAATCTTTTGCCTAGACTGAGCTGCACGAAGCCTTTCCTGAATAATCTTGACCTTATCTAAGGCCTCCTGCACTAAATCTGTACCCAATAACTGAGCTTCTTCAGGCTCGAACCATCCAACCGTGATCTACACCGTCTACCATATAATTCCTCATAGGGAGCCGTTTGAATGCTCGACTGATAACTATTATTATAAGAAAACTCCGCTAACTGCAAGAACTGATCCCACGAACCTCCAAAGTCAATATCACAAGCGCGGAGCATATCCTCCAATATCTGAATGGTACGCTCAGACTGTCCGTCAGTCTGAGAGTGAAATGTTGTACTCAACTCAACTCGGGTACCTAACTCAAGCTCAACTACCCTCCAA
>ML424239.1:0-35132 GCA_005239525.1 Nicotiana knightiana | reverse complement strand
GTGGTTTGAGGTAAGTGACTTGTCTAACCTTGTGGGGGGGGGGGGACATTCCCCTTAGGATTTGGTATTGTTGTGATAATTTTGATTTGTGAAGGTCGTGTACGCAAGGTGACGAGTGTGTACACAGGATAAATGTTGAAATTTCGGGTTTTAGCTACGTAGTTTCCTTTCATGCTATAATTGAGTTACTTTAACATGTTATAGTCACCATGTTTAGTCTAATTCACATGTCTACTTGTTTTATCTCTTATTTGCAACTTGTCCTACATGTTTAGTTGAATTACTTGGTTTCCTTGATTTTGTATTCATTATTTAACTGTGGGATTCCTTACTTTAAATTTGCTATCCTTGGAATATCTTGATGTTGAGTTTGGTATTGAGTTGCAAAGGTTGTGGTTTCTATTGAGGCAAAGTGTAAGTTGTGAAATATCATTTTATTGAGTTATTATGTTTTGGAATACGTGTTGTTGTTGAGAGGATTGTTTGGGTGTTTACACGAGGTTTCCGTCGTGCTGTTGTTACTATTGATACGCATGTAGTGGTATAAGGTTTGGGTGTTGAAACACATACGGTGAGATAAGGTGGCTTGATACGCGTGGCTAGTAGGGGAACTACTAGAAGCCATGCAGTGTGATAACGTGGGCTAAAAAGCGAGGTGCTATTTTGGGAAATTGATTTTCAAAATTAAATGTAAATGCTGCCGTGGTGATATAAGAAAAGACTGTGAGTTATTTTTATGATTTGGGACTATGAGGCGGTACCTCGGTAGTTGCCTTGTTGATCCTTCTTTATTTGTTGTGTTTGTTTTGGTTGTTTGTTTCCTTAATGTGTAAATCCTTGTTTTCTTTCGTGTTGTATTAATTGTCTTGATTCTGTGTTGTTAACTTTCCACAAATTTCTTATTGTTTCATTTCCTTTGTCATTATCATTGTATCGCTACATTTCTCGTCTTGTTTATTATTATTATTATCTCCAGTAGGGCCTTGACCTGACCTCGTCACTACTCTATCGAGGTTAGACTTGGCACATACTGGGTACCGTTGTGGTGTACTCATACAGCGCTTTTGCACATGTTTTTGTGCAGATTCAGGTACATCTTATCAATCTCGGCACTAGTGCGCCGAGTTGCATTTAGAGACTTCAAGGTACACATGTTCGCGTCTGCAGGCCTCGGAGTCCCGTTCTATCCTATTCTTCCTTATTTTATTACACTTTTATAGACAATGATGTATAGGATTGTTGAGCACTGTACTTAGAGAGTGTGACTTATATCTCACCAGGTTTTGGGAGTTGTACATACTGAGTTTACAGATTTTATTTATGAAATTGTTGTAGTTTTGAAATTTTAAGTTTTCATTTAATGTTTTTGCATGTTGCTAGGCTTACCTAGTCTTAGAGATTAAGTATCGTCACGACATCTTACAGAGTGAATTTGGGGTCGTGACACCAACACAATGACGCAACATTGAAACATGGAAACCGGGTGAATCTTGGCATCAGATGGTAGCTCCAGCTTATAGGCAATTGCACCTATTTGCTTGAGGATACGAAAAGTCCCAAAGAAACGGCGACCAAATTTGTGATGATTCTGTAAACGTATAGAAGCCTACCTGTAAGGCTTCAACTTCACAAAGACCCAATCACCCACAACAAAGGACACCTCAATTCGGCATTTTTCAGCCAACAACTTCATTCGTCCCTGTGCCTTGAGCAAATTTCGCTTGAGGATGTCCAGTACCTCATCGCTTTGCAACATGTAACTCTCCACTAGGTATTGGCAAAGGTTGAAGGAGGCCAGTAGGCAATTGGTGGGCGTCCTTCATCTGTTGGAAGGTTTGACAAGCTGCAACATAGACTTGAACATCCTTTCGCATATGCTTCCAAAAGAAATTGGAAGCCAAACGGTGGTACGTGCAAGCTATCCCAGCACGCCAACTGAGGTATCATGAAATTCAAAGAGAAACCGCTGTCGAAGAGGGAATCAGACGGAACCACCAGTCTCCCATGATAAAACAACAAGCCCTCTTGGAAGACATAACCAATCGCCGAGTCTGTCCCGTGAAGGATCCCTTGCTGGATCCCGAGCAATTCAGGATGGTCAAGGTTGAGTTGCTTTAGTTCTTGCTCTATAGAGTAAGTGCGATCAGTCAAGGAAAGAAAAGATACCCTTGGGGAACGAGACAGAGCGTCTGTTGCCTGGTTCTCCTTGCCTGGACAATATAAAATGCGAAAATCATAGCCTACTAACTTACAAAGCCATTTTTGCTACTCTGAGGTCTGAATGATTTGAGTAGTGAGGTTCTTGAGGGACTGATGGTCCGTTAAAATAGTGAATCTCCTACCCAGCAGGTATTGGCGCCACTTTCCGATGGCCTGCGTAATCGTAAACATTTTGCGATGGTATGTAAAGGCATTCTGCATTCTAGAATTAAGCTTTTGGCTAAAGAATGCCACCAGATGCCGCTTTTGAGACAGAACTGCCCCAGTGACATACTCTGAAGCATCTGTTTCAAGCTCAAAGTCCACGCCAAAATACAGGTGTAGTGCCTAACTTTTCCCTTAATGTGTCAAAAGTAGCTTGTGTGTCCTCTGTCCAAACAAAGGAGTCTTTGCGCACCAAGTCGGTTAGGGGTGCTGCTAAAGAAGCATAACAATGGATAAAACGCCCGTAATACCCTGCGAGCCCCAAGAAACTTCTAACATCTTTGATAGACTTAGGCCTGGGGCATTGTTTAATGGTAGAAATTTTATTCGGGTCCACTGCTAAACCCTATTGTGAAATGACATGGCCTAGATAATCTACAGTGGTCTGCCCAAAATGACAGCACGTTTAGCTACCAAGTGATGTTGGCGCAACAATTGCAAAACCTAACGCAAGTGCTCCGGATGCTCGTCCCAAGTGGGACTGTAAACTAGTATGTCGTCGAAGAATACCAACACGAAGCAGCCTAAATATTGTTGGAAAATAGTGTTCATTGTAGCCTGAAGGATGGATGGTGCGTTAGTCAAACCAAATGTCATCACAAGAAATTCATAATGTCTGATATGAGTTCGGAAAGCTGGCTTTGCAACTCAGGGCATACCCGAATCTGATGGTACCCAGACAATAGGGGAAAAAAATTTCGCCTCATGCAATTCATCCAACAACTCATTAATGATAAGAATTGGGAATCTATCCTGCACAGTGATTGTGTTCAAGGCTCTATAGTCAACACAAAAACTCCAAGTGTCGTCTTTCTTGCGGACCAGCACAATGAGAGATGAAATCGGACTAGTGCTGGCCCGGATGACTCCTTCATTGAGCATCTCTGCTACCATTTTCTCCATGATCTGCTTCTGAAAGTAAGGGTAGTAATAAAGTTTTACATTTACAGGTCTTGTTACCCGGGTTAAGATGTATCGCGTGGTCTTAGGATCTGGAAGGAGGCAGCCCATGTGGTTTCTAGAACACATCACCAAATGAGGACAATAGCTCCTCCATAACCGGAGCAGCAGTGGATTCTGAAACTGGGCTATCAACAACCAAACAGAAATAAGAGGCCACGACATTTGTTGTAGCCAAGCCACGAAGGTTGTGTAATTGGACTGGTTGAGTCACTCTATCACGAACCAAAATTCAACTAGTCGTGATGGCACCTAATCAAACCCGCTAGGTAAGCCAATTAATAACTATCAAATTTCAATAAAATTTAATAAAACAAAATATCTTAATCCTATATATTTCTCAAAGACTGGTAGTACAAATCATGAACTTCTAAGATTAGAATTTACAAAGTTGGTATAAAACAAATACAATACAAACAGATTTTTATAAATCTAAAGCTACCATGAACAAGAGGCAGCTACAACCAGAACGCAATTACGTCTTAAGATCCAACTCCCATTTATCATAGCAAAATCAGCATCCAACGTTTGTGTGCAAAAGTATAGTATGAGTACAACCGACCCCGTGTACTCAACAAGTAACAAACCTGAAGGGAGGTGAGAAACATAGCAGTACAATACTAACAACAGCTTGCATATTCTCCTACTTTGCCTCTTATTTATACTTTGCTCTATACTCTTCTTCACGTAAATCTGCTCCTATTTGAAGTCATGCTTTTGCTGCTTGAGCTCGTAGTCACGCAGATTCAGAGGAAGATTCTTTGGGCGAATGCTTCTTCTAGGCGCCGGGAATTGGTTATTATTCACGTGCTCAACCTCATTTTTCAATGTACTTAGACATGTTCGTGTGGCAATAGGAACTGGGCCTGGGTCATGTGGGTCGTAACAAAGTCTATATCTATATACTATTAAAAGCCGAAGAAAAAGACAACACATTAATTACTTAATAATTAATTTTTGAGTTAATAATTAATTATTGAAAATTAACAAAGAAATTAACTACCTAAAATTAACTACTCAAACATGGGTTTATGGTTGGTTTAGGTTAGTTAATTTCTTTGTTTTTTTTAAAAATCATTTTCATTATTCCTTTTTAAAATAAAAAGTATATTTATTCATTAAAATTCAGACAATATTATTGAGAACAATAGAATAAAATATAAAATTAAAATATATTTCAAGAGTAGTAAAATATATATCTTCTATTATATTACAAATTGTAAGTAGCAGACAAAAATATTAAGCAAGTACTATGCTATTAATTTCTATTAATAATATAATTATACAAAACATAGGATAATATAATGAAGAAAAACAAAGAACAAAAAAGTTATTCGATGACTATATAAGAACCTTTAATTTAATAGGAATTTTATACATTAAAATTAAGGCAATATTTATTCTATCCGTATAGAATAGGAGAAGCAAATCAATGTGATGCCAAGTGTAACAACACAAATTTAATAAGCGTCAAATTTTAGGACAAAGCTCTAATAAATTTGGAGATTCAAAACTTATTTAAAAAACATCTAAATGATAAAAAAAATACAAAGAAATTAACTACCTAAAATTAACTACACAAACATGGGTGAGGTTTTTATTTTTTTTAATCAAATTCACTGGGCGAGGTGCCTAGAGCTAGTTTTTATATATATCCAAAAAAATAAAACACAATGTCAATGAGCCTAAAAAATGTAGCTGCCTGCCTAATGAGATTACATACTCCCTATTATCAATCTTGAGTGATGTACTCAAAATTTATATCACATAATGTACTAAAAAGTGGTTAACGCAATAAGGAATTACATTACAGAAATGGCCACAATTCGTAATAATGCTTCTGAGTTTGCCATGTTGGCTCTTCTTCCTGATGATTTTCGACCTTGTGGTGATTATATCCTTTGCATGAAAGAGTGCATTCTCATGTGTTGAGTACCTGCAAATAGTTGAGCTATCCAAATCTGAAGCTAAATACTGCATTTTCTCAACTGTCCAGTAGTGAGTGTTCATGGTGACTGTGCCTTTTTGTGCCCAGATTTCGTTCATGATCCTTGCCTTTGAGTGTGATTACGTTATTAAAATGTCTTCCTTGTGTGTCGTAGGTGCTGTTGTTGATGATCCTTTCCTTAATTTCAAGCTCTTGAAACCCATAGAGTCCTTTGAAAACCAGTGCCTCGCCCATATCAAACTGGGCAGTATTATGACTATGGCCTCTTATGTCCAATATTTCATCACAATTGGTGCCTTTGTGTGTGAATCCTCTCCTAGCCCATCTTCCTTGCATATCAGTAGTGTTGTTGATGTAGAGCAGCTCCTTGTTATCCAACTCATGTGACATGTATGATCTCTTAAACTACACTACCTCGACCAGGAAAATCTAGGTAGTGTTTGTTATTTTTCTTTGTTTCTATCCTTAGCAACTTGTATTTTGCAATTGTTTGCTAAGTTTATTACGTTCCTTGACATATTGGACAATGAACATGAAGATTTCCATGCCAAAGTTCTCCTATAATGTCGTAACAACTTAGCATTTTCCTTAGAATCTTCAAAGACATGCTTATGCCTATCCTTCTTCCCTCCCAATGGAATGAGTACATAGTACTAATACCACCAACTGAAAGTTTTTCAAGGAATAGGGCATGATCACAATAACGTTTTCTACAAAAAAAACTAGGTTTGTGAAAAGATTGATCACCATACTCTCCTCCTTAAGGGCTTGAGTATGATGCTCGAATGTGTACCCAGATTTCACCCTTCTCTTGTTACACCTTTCCTCCACACCTCCTAGCTTCTTGAAACCTTTACTCGTATATATGAGTATTGTAATTCATCACTACATATAATTCTTCTCCTTTGACATCCAATTCTCCAAAACTGTTGCATTCCATAGGGCCAATATCTAGAGCAAAGTTGGCAATGTGATCTGCCAACTGATTACCTTCTGTAAGTGTGTGTGAGATTTTAAAATGACATCTCTCCATCAACTCTTTTTTATCTCCTCAATATACACTGCCACAGATAATGGTGCACTCTACTCACCTTGAATTACATTCTTGACAAGCATTGAGTCAGTATGTAAATCAATCAGCACATAGTCATGCTCTACACAATATTTCAATGCTTCTAAGATGGCTCCCACCTCTGCTTATGTATTTGTACCCTCAGTTATTTCCTTGCCACACGCATATACCACATTTCCTTCTTCTTTCCTCAACACATAGCCAATAAAACTCCTACCTGGATTGCCCCTCGATGCTCCATTTATGTTAACTTTTATCCATCCATGTTCAGGAAACCCCCACAGCACCTTTGTGTACTTCAGTTTAGGAGTATATTGCTCCATCATGTGAATCAAATCTGGCCATTTATGTGGAAAATTTTGAAGGCTAGGCTTTCTGAATTTTACCAGATATTAAATAGTGGTTGATACCTGGTAGATGGCCCTATTCACTGATACTGCATCTCCATACTTGTAACATTTCCTCCTCTTCCATAACACCCAAACGATGATCAATGGTAGAGCCTGCGTTATTGGTTGTAGTCCTGGAATCACCTATGTTGTTCAACACTTCATCACAACTTGGTGAAAGGTCAATCCTTCAACATTTATACCCGCATATGATAGAAAATAAAACCACACTTTTCTGGTAGCATATGACTTGAAAAACAAGTGAGGCAGCGTTTCCTCTTGAGGTTGCACACAACACTAACACTTAGAAGCCATTAAATATCCCAGTCGTTTGAAAAATCATTTAGGGGCAGCTTGTTCTTTCACATTTTCCCCATAAAGAATGAGACTTTTAAAGGCAATACCTTCACCCAAATCACCCTATAAGCATTACAAGGTTCCTTCCTCTTCCTAACATACTCCCATGCAGATTTAACAATAAACTCTCCCCTTGTTTCAAGCATCCAGTATGGCTTGTCTAGTACCAAATTGTCCACAAGAGGCTTGATGTTCTTAATAATGTGATTAGCCAAGTCTTCAGGCAGCAACTCCCTTAGTCTATGAATATCCCATGTTCCACCTCAAACTATTTAACAGACATTCTGGACAGATTCATCACAGAAAAAGTCAGGTGGTGTGATGAAATCTAGAGCCCCCATTGATGTCCAATTTTCAAAGCAAAACAAGGATGATCCCATCTTTGGTTGCCATGCAATTTGGTGCTCAATATAGTCCCTACACTCTAGCATTTTTCTCCCCACATAGGAACCATCTCTTCAAGGAAATACAATAGGATTCAACTTCTTGTAGTATTTTTCGCTCATGAATGAGCTCCATAATGATGTCTTAGTTTTAAAATTCCATCATAGCTTGCAAAATAAGGCTTTAGACACATCATGGAGTGATATAAATCATATTTCCCCCGCTTCATGTGGCAAGCATAAGGTGTCCCAATAAGCCCAATGTCTGCTCCCTCCTTCAATTGAATTACTCCAGAAAAATCTTGCCATGAGTTTATGCAATTTGTTGATCACAAAAGCTGGTGCATTAACTGCTGACAATAGGTGAATATGCATTCTTTGTAACACATGAGAAATCAACACTTCCCTCCTCCTATCGATAATAATTTACCCTTCCGCGATTGTAGTTTATCTAACACCTTGTTCATAAGCCCTTGATAGTATTCCATCTTTCTTCTAGCATAAAAGATATGGCATCCCAAATAAGTGAATGGGAATTCCTTTCTGCCAATTCCAGTAACCCTTTCAACCTTCCTCACTACTGCTTCATTTGTGAGATGATGCATATACACAACATATTTTGCTTTGTTAATTAATTGACTGAAGCTGATTCATACACTGCCAAAACTTCCATGATTAATCTTAATGAAGTTGCATCTTAAGAGGAGAATATGATAGTGTCATCTACATACGCCAATTGATTGATATTAGGACTCCACTTTGGCAATCCAAATCCACAAAAGTAGAGATTCAAATGGAGAGCATTCAATCCCCTTGACATAGCCTCAGCTGCCAGAATGAACAGTGTAGGAGATAGGGGATCTCCTTGCTTAACACCTCTTGCAGACTTGAAAAATCCATATGGCTGCCCATTAATTAGAACTGAATACCAATTGTTGGATATGATCCCGAACAACCAACCTATAAAGCATTCTGCAAATCCCATATTTCTTAATACTTGGTCAGAAAGATCCATGAAAGTCTATCATATGCCTTTATCATATCTAGCTTGATTACCACATTAGGCCCTGCCTTAGTTCTCAATCTAATATCAGTTATTATCTCCCGTGTCAACAAGATATTCTCCACAATGCTTCTACCCTTAACAAAGCATGCTTGCTCATCAGAAATAAGATTAAGGAGAAGACCAACTAACCTCTCACGAATGACTCTGGAAAACACCTTGTTTATGAAATTTCTTAGACTGATAGGTCTCATGTCAGAGAAAGTGTTCACCTCCTACTTCTTAGGTAATAAGACTAGATTTGTATGAGTGATAAACCTAGGTAGATCCTGCCCATTGAAAAATGCCTTCCCCATCTCCACCACATCATCACCAACAATGTCCCAACAAGAGTGAAAGAAGCTACCATTGAATCCCTCTGGCCCTCCAGCAATATCACCATTAAGCCCATAAATTGCATGCTTCACCTCTTTTCTAGTAGACTGTCTCAATAATTCTTGATTCTGCTCCATGTCCACCATGTGAGGTACATGATCAATGATTCCAAAAGATGAAGGAACTACATCTTCATGAAATTGTGCTTGAAAGGACTTCACTGCCTCATTAGCCATTGTTTCCCTATCATCAATCCAATCACCATCACTGTTTTGGATTCTTTTCAATTGTAATATCTTTCTCTTCCCATTTACGTGTGCATGAAAGAACTTGGTATTACTATCTCCATAATTGAACCAAGTCATCCCAGATTTTTGTTTCCAGAACTATTCCTCCAAAGCCAAGTATTTGAATAAGTCTTCCTGCACCTTTTGAATCCTCTCCCAATTTTGTAGCGTAGGGTGAAGTTCAAATTGTGCTTCATGCACTCGAACCACTTCTTCCAAACTAGCTATATTCTGAAAAATGTCCCCAAATGTTGCCCTACTCCATGTGGATAGAGCCTTCTTCAATTTCTTAAGCTTGTAGTTGAAAAGAATGAATGGATTTGCATGGAAATCTGCTTGCCAGCTCTCCTTAACTGCTGCCTTAAACGACTCATACTTTGTCCAGAAATTAAGGAATTTGAATCTCTTCTTAATTGGAACTGAATCTAGATTATATACAAGCAACAAATGACAATGATCTGACCCAATCTTAGACAAGTGAGTGATCTCCAAGCCTGGCCATAACTGTTATAGCTTCATGTTTGCAAACACTCAATCTAATCTCTTGAAATGCAATCTTCTTTAGCTCGACCATTCCACCAAGTGTATATACTCCCTTTAAATCCCATATCAGTAAGATTACAAGTGTTCATACAATGCTGAAGTCATCTACTTCATTTAGAGAAACTGGCAGCCCACCAAATTTCTCTTCCTCGTCCCAAATAACATTGAAACCCCCCTACTAACTATGGTGTAGTCATATCTCGAGTAATACAAAGAATACCAAAGCTCAATTCTCTCAATATGATCACATTTATCATAAACAAGGGTAAGAATGAACTCTTTGTGATCTTCAGTATCATACAACTTCAAAGCTAAATTCTGAACCATATCAATCATCATTTTTGCATCAAATCTCTCATCAGTAAAAGCCCAGATCTTGTTTGAAGTATTTACTATTGCCTGTGCAAATCCAATTTGCCTTATGTACCTCTCTAACTTCTTTGATTGTTGCATTGGTTCCATGATCCCAATAAAGTGAAAGTGATACTACCTTTTCATTGTGATGAGCCTTTCAAAAGCTCTTTGTTTATTCACTGATCTAATATTCCATATAAGAGCATTCATCTCTAAATAATGGATTTAGAAACAGTTCTCCTTGTTTGGACCACAGGTGGCTGCATATTAGGGATCTCTTTAACCTGCTTTTTTCTTCCTCTAACAGCTGACTTGCCTTTCTCCATGTGCCTAGGAGATAAATTCCCTTGCCTAGCAATGTTCCTGAAGTTCTGAGCTGTTGATTATGCATCTACATCCCTTCCTTTGCTACTGCATCATCCTCCATTTCAGTTCTATGTTCAGGTGCAATAATCTGATCCTCAGAAGCTTTAGGAACCATATTTTTGCTGGTCTGCTCCTTCACTATTTGGCCATCCCTTCTGTCTACTGAATCAGTTATATTTCCAGTTTTTACCATCAACTCATGAGCGACATTTTTATCCACCACTTCTGCATTTAATTGTTCACCCCCTCCCTTATCCCCAAGATCAATTGTTTCATAAATGGGTGCAATAGGTAGTGGTGATGAGATAGGGTTAGGGTTAGGGTTAGGATTTTGTGTAAGAATAGGGTTAGGGTTTGTGCTAAGTTTAGAACTTGAACCCTCAATTTGAACTGGTGCATTATCCCTCACCTCCACATTGTCGCCTGCCTGGGCATCTTCCTTGTGATTTTTCCGATTAATAATGATCTCCTCACCATATGCTCTTCTTTATTAATTGTTCCATCAATTGCAGCACCTGCTCCTTCAGATAAATCACCCTCATCAGGATCATCTTCCATCTTATCACACCAAAGCCTTCCTCCTAAAAAAGTGATTCTTTCCTTCAAATGTTCCTGCTCAGCAATAACATCAGTGCCCAGTGATTGTGATGGGATGCTTGGCATGATTGGTTCGTTGTTACATTGTTTCCACCAAAAGCACGATTCATCCATTGAGCTATAGATTCCCTTAGTTCCTTTTGTCCTTTCTCCTTAGCAGTGTTGGATTTAATTATGTCAGTACCCTCCTTAGCTGGTCCAATCCCAGTTGAATTAGGATTAAACGTATGCGCAACTGGATTCAACCTACTCCCAGTTTCCTTAGGATTAGGTGTAAGCCTTTCTTGGACAGTGCTTGTATTCACCAAATCTAGTTGATTACTATCATCTTGCTCCCCTTCATTATTTTCCAATGCAGAAAATTTGTTTACATTTTGAACTTGTTGAGAGTTAACATTAGCAGCTGGTATAATCTGCATCCCTGAATTACCTTGAGCCTGCTCATTATTGACATTACTAACTGGAACAATTTCTTTTCCAGTCTGACCTTGCACATCAGCCTTCTTAGCACCATTCTTCACACGATTATCCCTGACTTCTTTCCAGTGTTCTCCTACATTCCCATCACCTTACCACTAGATAAGATCATAAGAGGACCCTTTAATTCATTGTTGTTAGCAGCAGTTGTCGTAGTAGCTTGCTTATCTCGATCACTTTCCATGAATAATTTTAGGTGTAGTCTCCAACATGTTTCCTCATTGTGGACTTGTAACTTGCACTCCTTACAATATTTAGGAATATAATCGTACTCAATTTTCATCCATTCAGTCCTAGTAGTTATAGTAGTTTCATCCTCAATGTCCATACAAACTCTTTTGGGCAGTTCCTCTAACAAACCCACCTGGACTTTAACTCCAGCACATCTTGGCCTAGTCTTGTTAACAATGGCCATATCCAAATGTAAAGGAATGCCAATAGCTAAAGCCAACGAAAACAAACATTCCTTGACAAAAAAGTAGGCAAGAAATTTGGAAAAAGAATCCATGCCATTACTTTAGGAGTCTCTTCTCCAGCTTTAAACTTAGTATCATTAATTAAAGGTCGCATTTGGTATTCATAACCATCCTTAGCTTTCAAATAATACACACCTTTAGAAGTAAGATTTGCATAGTCTTCCAGCAGTGTTAACCTAATTAGCACATGACGATCCCTAAGTAAACCAATATTGCACTCACCTTTTATTCTACATTGGGCATGAAGAATGCGACGTATTTCTTGCAAATCAGGCCAACCATATGAAAATTTTCCCAGCACTGCATATTGAAGTCCCTCTATAATGTTCATTCTTTCCACTTCTGCTTCAATCGACTTGATCAGGGGTTGTCCATGAAGATATTGGACTGGTTTCATCGGAATTGGCTCGACAATTTTTGAACTGGAACTCGTCGCGTGCATGGCAGTGTTTAATGCAGTAGGTTTTAATATCTTCGAGTAATCCAAAGGTTGTGGATTAGGATTGGTAGTTGTTGTAGGGTTTGGGGGAGGCAAACCAGCCAGTAAAACAGGCTGGCCGCCGACCGGCAAGACCGTTGAAGCTCTTTCTCTCTCTAATCGCCGCCAAAGTGTAAAAAATTGCCAAAGCTTCTCTCTTTAGGCGCTGACAGCGTTGGATTTTGAGGGAGGGTGTTGTTTAGGTTAGTTTTTTGTTTTTGTTATAAATAATTTTCGTTTTTCTTTTTTAAAAATAAGAAATGTATTTATTTAATAAACTTCAGATAATATTATCGAGAACAATAGAATAAAATATAAAGTAAAAATATATATCAGAGTAATAAATATATACATCTTCTACTATATTACAAAAAGAAAGCATCAGAAAAAAATATTAAACAAATTAATATTCTAACAATTTTTTTTTATTAACAATGCAATTATACTAAATATGGGATAATATAATAAAGAAAAGTACAGAACAAAAAAGTTATTCGATGACTATATAAGTCCCTTTAACTTAACAGAGTTTTATTCACTAAGATTCAGACAATATTTTTAAGAATAATAGAATAAAATTTAAAATAAAAAAAATATTTCAATAGAAATAAAATATATATCTTCTATTATATTACAAAAAAAAGGTAGCAGACAAAATATTAAATAATGTAATATGATAATAATTTTTTTTATTAACAATGCAATAATACTATATTGGATAAAAAATTATTCGATGCCTATATATGTCCCTTTTATTTAATATATATTTTATTCATTAAAATTCATATAATATTATTGAGAACAATAGAATAAAATATAAAATAAAACATATTTTAAGAGTAATAACAAATATATCTTCTATTATATTACAAAAAAAAGTAGTAGAATAAAATATTAAATAAAGTAATATGCTAATAAGAAAACACTAACCACGGGATAATATAATAAAGAAAAATAAAAAAAAGTTCTTCGATGACTATATAGGTCCCTTTAATTTAATAAAAATTTTATTCATTAAAATTTAGACAATATTTTTGAGAATAATAGAATACAATTTAAAATAAAATATTATTTTAAGAGTAATAAAATATATATCCTCTATTATATTACACAAAGAAAGTTATGGATAAAAATATTAAACAAAATAATATGCTGATAAATTTTGTTATTACTCCCTCCGTTCACTTTTACTTGTCCACTATTGACTTTGCACACCCCCTTAAAAATAATAAATAAAGTGCATAATTTATTATAATACCCATATTAATTGGTGTGTAGTCTTAATAAATTTGAAAAATGATTTGGAATGAGTAATTAATGCTAAGGGTAAAACATGAAAGATAAATTATTTTCTCTTGATATGCGAGATGGACAAGTAAAGTGAAAAAATATTTCTGGAATAGTGGACAAGTAAAAGTGAACGGATGGAGTAACTATGTAATAATACTAAATATTGGATAATATAATTAAAAAAAATACAGAACAAAAAAAAAATTATTTGATGCCTAAAGTATCTTTAATTTAATCAAATAATTTTATTGAGAACAACATAATAAATTTAAAATAAAAAATATATTTCAAGAGTAATAAAATATATATCTTCTATTATATTAAAGATAGAAAGTGAGCAAAAAAAAAATTAAACAAAGTAATATGCTAATAAAATTTTCTATCAATAAAATAATGACACTAAATATTAGATAATATAATAAAAAATACGGAACAAAAAAGTTATTCAATCAGTATATAAATATTTGTAATTTAATAAAAGCTTTATTATTGGGTATATACAAATAAAATAGCAATTAAAATTAATTAAATCTATATGATCTAATATGTCAAACAAGCTTGATCACAATTTAATTTAATTAATGGCACGGGTACAACTACTTGAGAGGACTAGTTGGGCAATAACATAAACATAGTGGGCATATTTAGAATATTGCACCAAATATTTCTGCATATGATTCACACTCCACTTTGGTCCAACTGTGGCGCAGACTCACAAGTTCCTCCCAACGCATTACGAGTAACTCCCGAAGATCTTCATTTTCCATTTCGATCCGTATAGTTATCTGCTATCGATTTTATCTTCATTTCCTTTCTTTGTGTGTTTGATCGTTTCTCCACAGGAATGACGAAAGTATTAGGATTTGTGGTACTACTGGCGTTGTCCGCATTGATCTGCGAAGCTGCAATCTTCAAACCTATCTCCGATGCTCACCGATCTGCTGCATTGGAATTGTTTACTCCAACTCATGGATCTTTTTCTAGGTTTGCTTAATTAAACCCTCCCTAAAACCCTTCTTTCTCTCAATCAATCAATCAACTATTCCTTAATCCTAAACAAGATGAGGTGAGCTGTGTGAATCCTATAATTTAATGTTTTGAGTTATATACATGGTTAGTGTAAATAATTTTCGACACTATTAAGTCACCCAAATTCTCTTGAGCCGAGTGTCTTTTGGAAACAGCCTCTCTACCGTAATAAGGTAGCGGTAAGGTCTGTGTACACTTTAGCCTCCCCACGCCCCACTCGTGTTGTTGTAAGTCACCCAAATAATATCTATAGGTAAGTTTTCTTAAAATGTGGGATTTATAATCTTGAAAATAAGACAGGTTACCTGCTCAAAACCCGATGGTGTAAAAATTTCTTACACTTATAATGTGTATGAGTTGAACTCTAATTTAAATTATATTTATGTCGGCCATCAACCCTTCTCCTTTATCAGGGCTGAGGGAAGGCTATGTTTGAGTCTCAATCTGTCTCTGAAAATATTTTTGCAAATTATAACACCATATTTACTATCTAGTAAGTGCAACAACAGAAACTACACCTCAATCCCAACCAGTTCGGGTTGGCTATATGAATCCTTACTATCCTTTCATCCACTGATTGCTTGCAGATTTCTGCGTAGTCGTCTTTGGTAAATACACCATTGGATGTATAATTGTAATGTTTGGGTCAGGTCTTATTTCTATATGGACCTGATGGATGCTACTGTCTAGATGGATTTAGGACACTCTACCCTTTTGGCAGTATTATATACAGAACTTCAAATACCTTTTATTTGTATTTTGCATAATACTGGCACAAAATGAGTTTAAATGGAGTAACGTGATCAGTAAGGATTCATATAGCTGTTTCCAGCTTGTTTGGGACTGAGACATGTAGTTATTGTTTTCGTTATCCTTTTGGCAGTAATATCATTGAAACCCATTGTTGATTTGATTCTTCCTTCACCTGTTTCTTGGGAGTTGGAAATTAGCTCTGGGTATTCATTTGGAAAGTCTTTGTGCAAAGTGCTCCATAACAAGAAATAAGGAGAATGGAAAACTATGTTTGGCCATTTCAGGAAAGGCTGTTATCGGAATCTGTAGGAGCTTCGGATGAACATATCCTTTGTGCATTCTACTATCTTTGTTAACATTTAGTTGACACTCACCTACTGGAAAGAAGAATATTCATGGCACTCAAGGGGAAATCCCTCAGTTTCCTAGTTACATTATGCAACTTCTTTTGCTAGCGTTACTGTGTGCTCTTGAAACTTGAATGGTGCATGTCTGAATGTTGCTTCCGTGACCTCTCCAGTCTAGAAGAAACATACGAAGCATTAAGGACATTCGAGGTTCTTGGAATTGAAAAACAGTCTGACATAAGGGCTTCTACATGTGCATCGGTGGTGGACACTCTTTCATCTTCTTCTTCAGCATTGAAAGATTTGTTCCAGGCATTAAGAGTCAATGGGATACTGAAATGCGAGCTTAACAAGAAAGCATTAGCAGTATGTCTAAACTTGATGAACTTTTCCAGTATACTGATTGAAACAAGTTTAAATGCATAAATTCACTTTTCTCTTGCTTTGTCTCTCTCAAGGGCATAGCCCCAAGACTTAAGGATGCTGTGAACAGTGCCAGCTCACTTCTTGACTACTACTACTCAGTTGGAAGTTCAGTTCTTATCAAGGTAATGTATTGGGAAACGCCTCTTGTTTTCTTTTCTACTCTATCTATTGGAACTGATATCCTCTCCTGCCCCCTCAACCACCTCCCAGAAAGAAAAATGAAAACGGAAATAGGAAAGCAGAAGCATCTAAATATAGCTCTTCCTTTTGCTAAGAATTGATAACCTCTGTAGATATTATCTGCTTATTTATTCTGTGTGCTTCATAAGGACATTGTATTTAGTCAGGAGTGATTTCTATGTTTCTTACATGCCATAATTCATTCTGTAGGGTCTAAGTAATATCGTGGAGGTACATCTTGAAAGTGCTGATTCAGTTTTCCGCGCCATAAAGGTTCCATTTTATGTTTGGCATTTAGCATTTGTACTATAACTGGAGTTTTTACTTTTTGTTGTCTTTATGGGGTGTTTGGCATGACATTTGAAATTCTTGACAGGCTTTCAGCCAAAGTGATGGAAGGTGGCGCTATAGCTCCAACAATCCCGAGTCTAGCACTTACGCTGCAGGCAATTACTCTCGTAGAGTAGATGAAGTTATATCTTTTTCTTATGTTAGAATAGCCAAGTCTCTGCATACCTATAAAAAAAAAAAAGAGAGCCAACTCTCTGTAATACTCCTTAAGGTTCTTAAGTATTTAGGCAGCGTTTCTGGAAATATTTTTTGAAATTGTTTTTTTTTGGTTAAATTGAGGCAACTAGATGTGATTTTAGGTTAATCTTGTTTTAAGTTTTCCAAAGTTTATATGTTGTGGAAACAAAAAAAAAAAACTAGCTTTTGTTTTTCTGAAAACCACTCGTAAAGGTAATCCAAAAAGTAGAACTGTTTTTCTAAAATCACCTGAAATTGTTTTTAGTTTTTTTTTGATGAAGTAAATTGTTTTCAGATTTTTGATTAACTTTTGAAGTCAAACCATGTTAAGAACACTTTTTAGTTCACTTGAGAGTCTGAGTAGTATCATTTCCTGATAGAACACATAAATATAAAACCACGGGAAATTGTTTACATTTTCCTGATAAAACAATTTTTACAGGAATTGCACTTGAGAGCCTGGCTGGTATCATTTCATTAGCTTCTTCTGAGATTGATCAATCTTTGGTGAGTCCTATTTGTCCTCTGTCATCCTTGTAATTCATACTATAGTCATCGTAAGACGGATTTTGTTTTGCTATTCATGTTGGATTGTGCTTGCATTTCATGGAGATCCCATCAGATTATTGCATTCACCTCTTGATGGTTATGCCTTCACAATGTGGCTATATTGGATTCTTTTTGTTGATAATTTCCTATATCGGTTTCTTTTACAAGTGCAATTTTGGTGCATTGCAAGTACACTGGCCATTCTTTGACGCTCCTAATGCATAGATGTCTATTTCTTTCGTTCCAAATAAGCAAAAAAAGGCCATAGTGATGTTGTCCTCGAAGTTACTGTTTTTTTATTGGGGGCCAATTGTTAGAACTTCCTACTTAAACCGTGGTCCATAGTTGTGGTGTAAGAGTACCATGTAATAAGAGGTGATCTTTCTCCTCTCTGGGCTCGCTAAACAAGCAGGACTAAGTCACAATTATTCGTCTAATCCTTCAAAGATTGTCTGCCTTTAATATTACACACGTACTGCACATGTTGCTGGCCAATACACATGCAAGTAGAAATGATGTAACAAGTAATATTAAGGGAGTAGAGTATCGTTCCAATGAAGAATTGGCACCAAAGGTTGTTAAGTACCAAGACTGATACAATCTTATTGTGTAGACTACATTATTAATGTAACTACCAATTAACTGATTTCTATTTATGATAATGCTACGTAAATTAGTGGATCAAGAAGGCATAGAATTATGATTTTCCTGAACATTTCGTTAATCGATTTTTGATCGAGAACATTTCATTAATCTATTGCATCTCCTACACTTGATTTTAACGGACTTGGTCAATAACCCTGATCATTAATTTACTTGCATGTATTTTCCTTGTCTACAATCCTATCTTCCTTAACCTATTCGACATATTCTTATGCAAATGGCGTTGATTAAGATGCTCTGTTTTCATGTTCAAATTTTTGATTTACATAATGTGAGTTGGCATGTCTTATTCTTAACACAAATCAAACACGCTTATTATCTAGTTGGCATTATTCTCTGCTATTCAATCTTTAAGTTTAATTTTAATCTTCCTTTTCCAAGTTCATTGTAAGATCTAATTGCAGGCCAATCAGTTAAATAAATAAGTACAAGATTGAATAACTAACCCATATTTATTGAATATAAAGCTAGAAACAAAAAGAAAAACAACAATAACACTAACAACTATGCGTCAGTCCCAAACAACTTGAGTCGGCTATATGAATCCTCACCGACCACGTTACTCCATTTAAACTCATTTCATGCCAAGTATTATGCAAATACAAATAACAAGTATTAGTAGTTCTGAATATTTTCTAAATGTATAAATCTCTAGCTAGTTTTATGTTGGCTGCCAGCCTACCATAATCCTCCTACTTTATCAGTGTGTGAAATTTAATATGAAGCAATAAAAGTGCAGTTAAATTAAAATACATGTTGAAATAGTTAAGTTCACCACTAAACTTGAAAAACTTCTTGGTATTTTTTGATGAAAAAATACCAAGAATGTTAATGAATATTCTTTGTATTTTTTTATCAAAAAATACCAAGAATATTCATTAACATCCGAGGAAGTGGAAGAAAACACTCTTGGAGAAGCCTCTGTTCAAGAATTTTCTCTCTTCAATTTCTTGCCTAAAGTTTGAAACCCTTGATCTAATAGTGAAGAATTCTTTAAATATGTGGATGAATGACAATTTTGTTAATAATGGGACATGGGATAGAGCTGAAGCACTACATTGCCACATGCTACAGAGGATAGGCCCTAAGCCTCTCAATATCTTTGCAGCTAGGCGCTATACGTCTCTGAACTTTGTTCCTTTCTTTCTGCTCTTTCACGCCACTATGTTGTTCTTTTTACCCTAACGCCTTCAGTAATCTTTTTCCATGCCCGATACTGATTTCTTTAGTTGACAAGTTTCCTTCTCCAACGGCATATCTTTCCAAAAACAACAGAACCTTGTTACTATTCATCACACACCAATAAGTCATTTGAAGCATCAAGCAAATATAGATTCCAAATAATCACATATAATATGCAACAATATCAAGAACAAGTGCAGTTTACTTCAAACTGGACTAAAGAAACTCTCATTTAAACACAATATAAACCAGCTCACTCAGCGAAGAAAGCAAGATTTGGTGCCTTGTTCAAATGTGGTTACACTTCCCTTTTCCCCTAATAATAACAACAAGTAAAACACTTTACTTTTAATTTCACTCTAAGTCCTCCTAATAACTCCTAATAGATCCATGCTTTTTGTTCAATGGCACCGACTAAGTGCAATATCAATGAAATCATTTAGACTTAGGGCAGGCCGGTGCACGAAACATCCCGCATTCACGCAGGGTTCGGGGAAGGGCTGCACCCCTAGGCGTGTAATGTATGCAACCTACCCTGATACGAGCATCAAGAAGAAATGCATTAAATGTCAGATGGCTGACAAGTGACAGCTATTACTAAAATGGGTTATACTTGGATGTATTTCATTTGTAGCAATATTTGTGAACTAAATGTGAGTTTAAGTTTGTTAAGTGTCCCACGTTGTTGGAGGGAATGGGTTATTGTCTTTATATGATCTTCGCAATCTTCACCTAATGAGCTAGCTTTTGGTTTGGTTAGGCCCAACTTTCATTTTCTTAACATGGTATTAGAGTCAGAGCTATTCCAATTCTTAGTTCACTCAATGAGGATCAGGTGGGGAGCTTTGTCTAAGGATAATGCACAGGAGTTGGAGGGGCAGGAGTTGGAGGGGCGGCTGAAGAATATGGGTGCCTGGAAGAGTGGCGGGGACGCTAGCGCTATGTGGACGGCGACGGCGAATTGTATAAGGGAGGCAGCAAGAGAGGTGTTGGGAGTTTCGAAAGGTTACTCTGGTGGGCACCGAGGCGACCGGTGGTGGAATGGCGTGGTCCAAGGTAAAGTGGAAGCCAAGAAAGCGGCTTACATTAAGTTAGTAGAGAGCATCGACGAGGATCAGAGGAGTGCGAATAGAGAAAGATATAACGAGGCTAGGAAGGAGGCGAAATTAGCTGTCACAGAGGCTAAGACTGCTGCTTTTGGTCGGCTGTATGAGGAACTTGGGGGCAAAGGCGGGGACAAGAAGTTATTTCAGTTGGCCAAAGCGAGAGAGAAGAAGACTCGAGACCTGGATCAAGTGAGGTGCATCAAAGACGAGGACAATCGAGTATTGATGGAAGAGGCCCAGATTAGGCAAAGATGGCAGTCGTACTTTCATAAACTTCTGAATGAAGAGGGGGGTGGAAACATCGTGTTAGGGCAATTGGGGCAATCCGAGAGTCACCGATACTTTAGGTATTGTAGGCGCATTAAGGTTGAGGAGGTCGTGGGTGCGATGGGTAAGATGAGTGGGGGCAAAGCGATCGGACCAGACGAGATTCCAGTAGAGTTTTGGAGATATGCGGGTAGAGCAGGCTTGGAGTGGCTGACTGGGTTGTTTAATGTTATTTTCAGGACAAAGAGGATGCCTGATGAGTGGCGGTGGAGTACAATGGTTCCGGTGTACAAGAACAAAGGGGATATCCAGAATTGTAACAACTATAAGGGTATCAAGTTACTAAGTCATACTATGAAAGTGTGGGAGAGGGTGGTAGAAAGGAGGATTAGGAGGGCAGTATCTATATCGGAAAATCAGTTCGGGTTTATGCCGGGTCGTTCTACTACGGAAGCTATCCACCTGATCAGGAGGTTGGTGGAACTATACAGAGATAGGAAGAGGGATTTGCATATGGTGTTTATTGACCTAGAGAAGGCGTATGATAAGGCTCCTAGGGACGTCCTTTGGAGGTGTCTGGAGGTGAAAGGTGTGCCGGTGGCTTACATTAGGGTGATAAAGGATATGTATGATGGAGCTGTGACTAGGGTTAGGACTGTGGGGGGTGACTCAGAGCCTTTTCCGGTTGTTATGGGGTTACACCAAGGATCTGCTCTCAGCCCGTTATTATTTGCTCTGGCGATGGACGCACTGACACACCATATCCAAGGAGAGGTGCCATGGTGTATGTTGTTCGCTGATGATATAGTTCTTATTGATGAGACGCGAGGCGGCGTGAATGGGAGACTAGAGGTATGGAGCCAGGCCTTGGAGTCTAAAGGTCTCAAGTTGAGTAGGACTAAGACGGAATATGTGGAATGTAAGTTCAGCGATGGGCTGGGGGAAGCGGATGTGGAAGTAAGGCTCGACTCACAGGTCATCCTCAAGAGAGAGTTTTAAGTACTTAGGCTCAACTGTCCAAGGAGATGGGGAGATCCACGGGATGTTACGCACCGTATTGGGGTGGGGTGGATGAAATGAAGGTTAGCGTCTGGAGTCCTATGTGACAAGAATGTACCACCGAGACTCAAATGTAAGTTCTATAGAGCGGTGGTTAGACCGGCCATGTTGTATGGAGCTGAGTGTTGGTCAGTCAAGAATTCAGAAGATGAAAGTAGCAGAAATGAGGATGTTGAGATGGATGTGTGGGCACACTAGGCTGGATAAGATTAAGAATGAAGATATTCGGGAGAGGGTGGGCGTGACTCCCGTGGACGACAAGATGCGGGAAGCGCGACTTAGATGGTTCGGACACGTGCGGAGGAGAAGCCTAGATGCACCGGTTAGGAGGTGTGAGCGGTTGACTTTGGCAAGTACGAGAAGAGGCAAAGGGCGACCTAAGAAGTATTGGGGTGAGATGATCAGGCAGGACATGGCGTAGCTTCAGATTTCCGAGGACATGGCTCTTGATAGGAACATGTGGAGGTCGAGCATTAGGGTGGTAGGCTAGGGGGTAGTCGAGAGTTCTTCCCTCTTTATACCGGGTAGTCTGTTAGAGTTTTGTTTAGGTTTGTTAGCGGTCTATGTTGTGTTCACATTGTAGTTTTGCATAGTTTTATGTTATTGTCCTTTCACTTATTCGTTGTTATTTTCTTTCTGGCACATTTTGATGTTACATGCCTTTTCTTTTGTTTCTTTTCTGATATTATTGTCTCTCTTGTCGAGCCGAGAGTCTCAAGAAAACAACCTCTCTACTCTTTTCGGGGTAGGGGTAAGGTCTGCGTACACTCTACTCTCCCCAAACCGCACTAGTGGGATTTTATTGTTGTTGTTGTTGTTATAGTTCACTCAATGAGGCTCCCATATTATATTGTCCACGCTCCATATATCCAATCCACCGTGGGGGGAGGGGGGAGAGTTGTTAAAAGGTTGAGGGAATGTGTTATTATCTCTTCATTTAGTCTCACCTTTTGCGCTAGCGTTTCTGGTAGAGTTAGACGCAAGTTTCATTTTTTTTAACAAGTTTATATGTTCGACATTTGATGACTAAGAAAAACCATCTTGGGGGGCCTTCCTTATCCTTCGGGTTTATAAAATCTGCAGATGTAAAGAGGTGTCTAAATGGATTAAGAAGTTTTTTTATTCATCTCATTTGGTAGTGAGGAAATAAGTATCTATTTCTTAGATTCGAAGTGCGTTCAGGAGATAAAGCGGATATCAAAGTCATTGTGTTGACATTGTGTGTCACTTATCAAAAAACAAAAAGACCAACATTTTGTGTTACTTCATTTGAAGTTGCTTGTGGCTGTGTGTCTAAGCTGTGCTGAGTTTGGCCATTATGTCATGTTACATGCTAAATTTCTTGCATGCTAAGTAGTATACATAACACAATTAGTTTTCTGATTTTTGTTTATTCTCGTACATTATTTTGTGTAATGTTTTTTTAGATAATTTGTGTTCTACCTCATATTTATCTGCATTGGCAGATTAGCATGGTGAAAGATGATATATCGAAGCTTTTCGATGGTCTGGAGAAATATGGTATGCACGTCTTTTGTTTCTTTCCTCATTTCTTTTTATTGCTTTTGTGAGCTGGTGGGAGTGGCAGTTGATAACAGAAATGCCAAAAGTTTCTTCTGCTCTAATAAATGAAATGAAACTTATGATGATTTACTCAAATGTTCTTTGCGACATGTACCTAGCCAACTATTAGATATTGCAAATAAAGGGTCTCCATGCCATTGCATAGAGAATGTAAGAAAGTATAGCATTTGCATTCAGCTTTAACATATCTCACGCCAATAAAAATATCTAGTCCATATAAGAAAATTTTAATCCATACAAGTATAAATATGGATTTGTGATTGGTTGTCAGATAAGATGATCAAGATGAATGTTAATTTTTTTTTATTGTTTCTCTTTCTTCATATCCTTAATAAAAAAGAAATGTACTAGCTTAAGCCGTTGTGTATTGTTTATTAATATTAGTGTCAGAAAAGTAAAAGTTGGGTAGGGTTTACTTGTGGTTTGTCGAGTACCTATGATTCAGGTGAAAGTGCTTTAACAAAGTACAAATGTGCAAGATGTTGTCGGGGGCGGATTTAGGGCAAAATATGTTTTTTACCTCTTTATATTAGGTTTTGAATCCCCTTGTCACAACCCAAAAGTGTAGCTTAGTGGTCAAGGGGGTTCAAAACCTTTGTAAAGTCATCGGTTCTATTCCCACTAGCTACAATCTTTTTAACTTTTTCCTTTTTGAACGCGGAGATCTTGCCTCCGCCACTGGATGTTATGGTGCCCTTGGGCCTTGTTTATGTTCCCTCAATAATTTGAATTCAGAAAGTTTTGCAGTCATTTTCAATTAATGACAATGTGTATATGTTTTAAGATATTTAAGGTACTCACCTTTTTATGTTATGTATGAACCTAGCATCTTTATGAGAATGGTCCATTATTAAATTCAGGGGCTGTTTGGTTCATGGACAAAGTTATGTAGGGTATACAATACTGGGATTATAATAATTGGATATATAGTACATATGCTTTTTTCGGGGAGGTTTGGTTCATTGCATTAAAAAAGAGATATACATTCTATAATTTAAAACATGTGTTTGATCTTAAGTTGTTTTAATTTTTTTTTTTTTTTTTTTGCAATTTTACTTTTTACTTTTAAAGTAAATAAATTAATAAATAGAAAAATGAAAGTAAGGGTAGATTTGTTTTTTTTATCTTATATGTCTTTTACAAGGAAAGCTAATTCCTTTATATGTTTTCCCATGTTGGATTCGCTATAAAATAATGTCTAAATTGAAGTATAAAGCTATCGATATTACTTATACCGGAAATGGAAATGCCAACCAAACACACTATAAAATAATCCCAAAGTTTATACAGTCTATTTTAGTCAATCAATTGATGAAGAGAAGCTTACGAAGAGCTCTGTTGTGTCTTCTTATTGTGAAGAGATGATTAATGCATAAGCAAAATTTGCATGTGTTTAGTCCTGACGTGGGAAAAAACTGAGGTTCATGAGCTGGTTTCGAAAGACGGAAAGCTAAATATATTTTCTTGGACAATGGTTTAATAGACAAAAGGGAAGGCGATTTGATTGTTTAAAACCATGTCACCTTTTGTCATTATGAACTTCTGATACACTTGGTCTTTGACACGTTTACTGATTCTTTGTCACACTGTTCTGTATTTTTCTGAGGGGCTAATCAATTGAAGAGGTAGCTCATGGACAAATGGTTCACTTTTAGCCTACTTACAGCTGATTCTGTGGGTTATCTAGTCAGACAATGGTACATGAGGTCATTCTGAAACAAATATATTATTGTTATATCATATTACAGATGATGGGGCCTATTACTTTGATGAAAAACTTGTTGATGCTCATGGACATCAGGGTCCCCTCTCAGCTTCGTCTGCTGTAGTGCGTGGGATTACAGCTTTTGCCGCAGTGTCTGCTGGAAAATTAAATGTATGTCGGTGTAGTACGTGGTATTTGTTTCTCCAGTATTATGACAGTTGTTTTTTGATAATATTTTCCTTATAATGTGCAGCTTCCAGGTGACAAAATTCTAGGTTTAGCAAGGTTTCTCCTTGGTGCTGGAGTTCCTGGAAATGCGAAGGACTTGTATTTTCAAATTGATGCATTGGCTTCCTTAGAAAACAATAGGTGAGGTTGCAAATATACTCCATGTTCCCTTTTTCTGACTTTTTCTGGCATTTGTTCATTTCTGTTAAGTGTTGTGTTTTTGCTGGTAACTTCAGATCTTTTCAGCAAGCAGTCCAGCGCCATTTCATTACTTACATATCAAGCATTTCTTTTCAATGCAGGGTCTCCATTCCATTGGTTTTATCACTCCCGGCCAGTGTGCTCTCATTGACTAGGAAGAACCAGCTTAAGGTGTGTCGCTTTTGATATCATTCTCTTGCGTTCTGACTACATTACCCTTCAGTGTGATGCTTCGGGTTTCCACAACAACAACATACCCAGTATTATCCCACACCGTGGGGTCTGGGGAGGCTAGTATGTATGCTTCGGGTTTAGACTATGAAATCTTTGAGACTCTATTTTCCAGTTTTGGGTGTTTCTTTAGTGATAAATTGAGATGTAGAGATTCACAAGAATTAAGATCTGGACAGAGTATGCTCAGCATGAGAATTGGGCTTCGGGTAAAACCACAGAAAAGCGAAAAGCATCCAAATCTGATGCTGTTTTAAGCAAAGTCTTAAGTAGAAAATGCACATAAAGAAAAAACATACAATAACTGAAAAAGAAAAGCCCAACTATAAGGGTGGAGGAAGTGAAATACTGCTAATAAGTACATCAAGTTAAAACTATGGGATTCATGTCTGATACCATATTAACTTTGCTTTATAAATAAAAAAATAGTAATTTCTAAGATGAAAAAATATTTGTAATTCAGATGTAAAAACTAGGTTTTTTGGTGTGTAATGCTGCCTTTCTCAAGCAGAGCTCATGTGTCTTTTTAAATTAATCTAGTTTTTTTTCCAAAAAAGCAGTTGGTTTACTTGTTTTTGCTTTGACACACCCCTCAGTGTCATTGCTAAAGTGCTGTATAAGCTAGACAAAGCACACAGCTTGCTTAGCTATTAACTTTGCTTTATAAATAATAAAAAGATAATTTCTAAGATGAAAAAATGTTTGTAATTCAGATGTAAAAACTAGATTTTTTGGTGTGTAATGCTGCCTTTCTCAAGCAGAGCTCATGTGTCTTTTTAAGTTAATCTAGTTCTTTTTTCAAAAAAGCAGTTGGTTTACTTGTTTTTGCTTAGACACACCCCTCAGTGCCATCGCTAAAGTGCTGTATAAGCTAGACAAAGCACACAACTTGCTTAGCCACTAGTTTCTATCAAGCGTGAATCAAGTGTGCCTTTTTACACGGTGATTTCTATGAGGAGATATGTGATGCATCCTTTCTTGTATCATGTAAACTGTTATCTTAGTGGTCTAATAAGTTTTGCCAGCAGATCTGAAACTAATGGACTGTTATCTTTCTTCCAACTAGGTAAATGTAAACACTGTTCTGGGTTCTGCTGCACCTTCTCTGACAGTCAAACTCAAGCAGATTTTTAGCTCTGGCTCAAAGGATGCCTCTGTTATTGATCAGGTGCTAAGTGGCTTTGTTTGTGATCTAGTGCATCAAATGTGGCTTTTAATATTTTCTTTTGAAGTAGATTTAGCTCTTGACTTTCCCTTAACTTTATGAATATTTTTCTATCCCCATGATACAGGATCTCAAATTTGACCATAAAAATGCTGTGCATTACTTAGATGCTTTGCCCAAAGACATTGATGTTGGCAGTTACATTTTCTCTTTTGAGGTACGCATCTCCTTCTCTTACCTAATCAAAATTTGCTTCGTAAGTCGATTTAAATTTACCCAATTTTACCTTTGCATTGTTCTTGATGATATTGTAGGTTTTGCTTCATGATTCAGATCATAAAACGATCTATGCCACTGGAGGAAGAACAAAAGTACCCATATATATTACAGGAGCTATCAAAGTTGATAATGCAGAGATTGCTGTACTTGACAATGATATTGGAAACGCTGAAACTCAGAAAAAGTATGCCCTTTTCTTTATTGTCCTTTTATCTCCTTTATGACATATTTTTGAAGACTACATTCCTTTTCTAGTCATTGACTGTCTTTTGACCTATTGTTTGCATGTATTAGTTATTTATAATCATGATCATAGTGAACTTGTTTCTGTTCAGATAAGTGCTAGTGCGAATATTTAATATGGACCATAGACATAAATATCTTTTTTCTTTTCCTCTTGTTTTTAAAACTATTTCATTACTATATTTCTTTTGTAAAGTTTTTAAGAATGGGCTAGCTTTTGATTCACTTTACTTGCTGTACTTAGTTGCCTTTAATTTACTTCTGACAGCTGAACTGGATCCATGTAGGCTGTAAAATCAATTTACCATTTTATTGCTACCTCACATTGTTTGCCAGAATATTGTTTCAGTTTTTTTTAATTACATTCAACTGCTATTTTTTTTATAGGAAATAAAGTTTCTTAATTGTTTTCTATTGATTGTCATATGGGCAACTCTTTGCCTACGACCACCAGGTTAATTTGGCACAAGCATCAAGTGTGTATTGACAACTTATACATGTTTATGGATACAACAATTTGTCTGGTTTTGCTTGATTGTCTTTCACCTCATTTTGATGCTACCTATTATATCACTTGAACTTTTTGATAGTTTATCATTTCTTGTGGTGTTTCGTACAGACTTGATTTCGCTGGGGAGAATGCCATCTCTCTATCAGCAAACCATCTGCAAAAGCTACGGTTGTCATTTCAATTAACTTCTCCTCTTGGGCATTCTTTTAAGCCACACCAGGTTGGGAGCCTGACTTATCTGTTGAATAACTCTTTATCATCCACAGTTGGTGGACTTAAGATCTGGTCTGCAGGCTTTCCTCAAGTTGAGACATGAGAGCAAGGTGGACCATATCTTTGTGGTGGGGAATTCTGGAAAACAATTCGAGATAATACTAGTAAGTTCCTGAAATCGTTTCTGTACTCTGTTGCTCCCACTAAACATAACGTGGATGTGTTTGTGAAAACTCCAATATTAATAATCTCTAAAAGCACTAACCAGTGAATACTTTAATGGCATTCTGTCTTGTAGGATTTCCTTGGACTAGTTGAAAAGTTTTTCTATCTATCAGGTAGATATGACATTCAACTTACTGTCGGAGATGCTGTAATGGTATGTACTGATTCTAGCTTATTAAAGCTACGTAGTGTCACATTTTTGGTCAAGTTTTTGGAAAAACACGCAGCAAAGAAACTTATTCTTATGACATCTGTATTTTGATGAATATTTGATCTGGTATCTTGAGCTGGGCATTTTGCTTCCTCCAGGAGAACTCGTTCTTGCAACCCTTGGGTTCTGTTGAATTAGATTTTCCGGAGCCTCCAGAGAAGGCAGCTCGCCCACCTCCTCAAGTTATTGATCCTTCCTCAAGGTTTGGGCCCAAGGCAGAAATCGCTCACGTATTCAGGGTTCCAGAGAAAAGACCTCCTAGGGACCTTTCTTATGCCTATCTGGCCCTTGTTCTTCTTCCATTCCTTGGATTTTTGGTTGGGGTAGGTTTCCTCTAATTCATGGTTGATTTTCTTTTTTTAAATAAATTAAAAGTAATGATAGCAGTATCGCCTCCCTTCCCAAATTCTAAAAGAAAAATCATATGTATAGAGGAGAATAGTGGTGGATTCAAGTCCTAATATAGGTGAAAAAAGTTAGATGATTTCTTTCCACTGTCCAAATCTTGGCATACAAAGTTACCCGGTACCATACAAAGTTACCCGATAGATTAGTTGAAATATGTGCAAGTTGGCCAGGACAACACCATTAATTAAAAAATGAGATAATTGTTGTATGATCGATTCTATTTCATATGGTTGGTTTTCCTAGGCTTGAATGTGGAGCTTAGCATCCTCTCCCTTGTCTATAATGCCTCTTTTGTGTTTAATTTTTTTTTCTATTGTGGTATCCGGGCCCGCTTGCGTGCTTCTCGACTAATTTCACAGGGTACCCTGTTACCTCCCACTAGCACAGATATCAGATAGCATTGTCTACCAAGGCTTGGATAGATGGAAGTAATTCATCTAGTGTTTTTGCCTCCACTGGGATTTAAACTTGAGACCTCATGGTTCTCAACTCACTTCATTGACCACTAGGCTACATCCTTGGGTGCACTTGACCTCAGTGCTATTAGTCGCAACACTAATACATTTATGAAAAACTTGTAATTTGTGATGGGTAGTTGATACTTTGTTGAAATAGAAGGTACTTTGCTCATTGTAGCAGCAATAAGTTGCACAAGCAGGACTTTCATCGGCACTGGATTTTGTTTCTTGTGGTTAATTTATCATGCTTTCATGTTTTTTTGAAGCTTCTGAGGCTGCATGTGAACCTGAAGAACTTCCCAACAGCATCAGGGCCTGCAATGTTTGCCATTCTTTTCCACCTCCTCATTGCAGCTGTTTTATCACTTTATGTTCTATTCTGGTTGCAGGTATGTGTTTTTTTTTTTTATGCTATCTCGACGTCATTACTATGTTTTTTTTCCTGCAAAAGCGGCTTCACTTCTGGTCACAAAGACCCAGTTTTAGTAGTGGTTGGGAGTAAGGGCTTATGATATTTAAAAAGAATTTATGTCTAATTTCTTTCTCTCTAGTTTTAGCAAACATGGGGCGGTTAGATAGCAAGGGAATAGGTGTCATTCCCTTTCTTTTTCTCTCCCATTCGTTGAGTTTCTATTCACTGGTTGATAGAACATTGGTGATTCAGATTTTGAAAGGATAGCCTTACCAATCCTCAAACTTAGTTATAGGAATTTAACAAGGTCTTAGAATATGTTCTTTTTAATTGCGTGGAAATGACACTAGGTAGCCACTTTTAAGCCCGTTTAAAATATATCCACGGTTTACAAAGTATTTCAAAAATAGCCAATTTCGCTCAAACTTCAGACATGGTATCCTAAAGTTCGAAAATTATATCCAGAAGTTCAAATCTTATGTCCTGAATTTTAAATTAGTAGTTCAGAAATTCAGGACACTTAGGATATTTAGTCCTGAAGTGTGGGTGAATTGGCCAATCTTTGAATACATTGTAAATTGTGGATATATTTTAAATAGCGGGCTTAAAAGTGGCTATTCCTGCACTTTGCCCTTCAATTGCTAAACATATTAGTTAACTGAGAAGCATCTAACTTAGCGATGCTTTTCTTCTGATTCTGGTGTTCTGTTGCTTGACATCCAACTTCCTTTGAACTTTATGCCACTTCAAATGATTTGATATAATATTCAGTGCATTGATCAAAAAACCTTAAATATAATATTGGTTCTTTTGCCCCCACTGACACTGGTGACAACTGACAAGTATTGCCTTGTCAGGACTGCCACTTTAGATTGTTGGAATATATAGCTATAGCGGAAGCGTCTTAAGTCTTTGGCTATAGCTATCCTTTTTCAACACTCACATAATCACCAGTTTGTTTGACTTGCATAAAATTTCTTCAACTAGTTAGTCCTGATTCTGCACAATCTATTTCTGACGGTCTTCTATATTCTGTGTTTCTCATGTAAGATTAAAGCTAGGTCAGTCTCCCCTAAGCAGAGGCAGAGATAGAAAGCTGGATAAGGCTCCTTTGCCTACCTTAACTTTTTGCAATAGACAATTAGGGAATTTTGCTGGGTGTTGACTGCCTTTATAAGTCTGTGAAAGGCTCAAATTCGGCATGTAGATTTATTTGTTAGACAGAGACAGTCTTGCGTGCTAATTCAACATATTTGTTTGCCTCTCTGCTTGCAGTGGAATCTGTTCCAAACACTGAGAGCGCTTGGATTCTTGGGGATCTTCTTACTATTCGTAGGACACAGAACCCTTTCACATCTGGCGTCCACATCTCCCAAGTTGAAATCTGCCTGATTTAGATTAGATTGATTTTGTTGAACCTATAAATGCGAAGAAAGTGTTAACGGCCATCTTCAATGTTTTTGTAGGACAAATTATTTATGATATAACTATATCGGATTTCTAGTATTCAATTTTGCTGTTTTACCTTGCAAGTAGTAGAGTATGTTGATGTTGAGGTTCTCTTGGTACTGGTAAAGTGTGGTTAGCCTAGGGGAAATTCTCATGATAATTAACCGCTTATTCTTAATTTTGGGCAATCTCTCTTGTGTAATTCATGAGCTCTTGCACTATGTTAGGCCTTTAGGAGGGAGGGTTACGGGGATAGAAATGATTACAAAGGAGGAAAGCTTTCAGAAAACATCTGTCATTTCAATCCCTCGAGCTATGAAACTATTTGCTACAAAGTGTTGGCAGGCATTTTAAATACGCAACTTATCGAACAAAAATATGTTTGTTTTATTTTGCTTTCTATTGTCTTTTCCCCTTGTTTGGGGTGGATATCATGCCTGTAATTGTAGCATTTGAAAATGCAAATTAAGACAATAGCAAGTATATCTATGGTGTATTATAATTCATTTGATCTGTTCAAATACTCCCTCTGTTCCTTTTTTTTTTGTCCACTATTGACTTTGCACTCCTTAAAAAATAATAAATAAAGTGCATAATTTACCATGATACCCATATTAATTGGTGTATAGTTTTAATGAATTTCAAAAATAATTTGGAATAAGTAATTAATGCTAAGGGAAAAACAAGAAAAGTGAATTATTTTTCTCTTAATATGCGAAAGTGGACAAGTAAAAGTGAAAATCTATTTTTAAAATAGTGGACAAGTAAAAATGAATTTAGAAAGGCCGCGAAAGTTTTACTATATTATAAACTAATGCACAATGGTAGGATTGTGATTGTTTTAAAAATACAAAAATTAAAAAAGGAATGAATTGTTCTAATTGATGAAGAAGTGTGAATGAGAGGATTTGCATACTGATAATCAGAGCTTCGAACGGGTGCTATGAAAGAATAATCTTTTCTTTGCTAATGTGTTAACCAAGTAGAGTTGTTTGCAATTCATCGACCGGATGGCTTCCTCTTTGGGATGATAAATGACCTACTTCACTCAGTGGCTAGAATACGGCTTTCATACGACGGGAGTTATTGGTTAAAATCCAATAACAGGTAAATTAATTAAATATCATTGACTCTGATATTTAATTAAGTTTAAATACCTTTAGTAATACAGTCAGATTCCTCTATAATAACATCCCTACATAATAACTATTCATTATAAAAGTCAAGTTTTTTTCAGAACCGATCGTTTGAGTTATATTTTATCTCTCTATGACAACTTTTTACCTATAACGACAATAACCGTATTTATAGCAGAACGCTCTTTGTAAAATTATCCCTCTATAACAGTCATATAGAATCTTTACAATTACTAATAATAATTCTGAATATGCATACAATCTTTTCCATTAAACAAAGTTTCTATCTTGCATAAGATATAAGATTTGAAGATTTGCATATGATATCTTTTCCGTTGGACATATTTCAAAAAATACTTAGAAAATTTAACTATTCTGCTGTTAGATTTTCTTCAAGGAAAAGCTATTGGATACCTTTTTGCTAAAAATGTGGATACGAATCTTTGCCAATTAAAGCATTATATCGTTATTAAGAGAATGAAATCTATGAAACAAGCTACAACTACAAAGTTCTTTCATCAATCTTGAAAGAATTTATTTTTCTAGATAGCTTTAAAATGTTTGCATTAGAGTTTAAATCTTTATACGTTTAGTTATGAAATTATTAATAATATATATTTTTTTAATATTTAACTAGTGAAATATGTATATCTTTTAAAAATTTAATTTTGAATAAGTTTTTTAATCTTTTATATATGTAACATTAAAAAAGAAAAAAGTTAATTTTTGTATAATTTTTATCTATAACAGCCAAAAATATTTAAACGTCAAATATTGCTATAGGTATATAATAATCATTCACTATAAAAACTAAAAAGTATAGGAACAAACGAGACCGTACAGAGAAGAGAAGGTTGACTGTATTTGATTCACATTCACATTCTACTTGGGTGTTAGAAGAAATGCAGCTGTTGTAAGTTGTTTTTACAAGCTCAATACTTGAATTAAATGATGGTGTTGTTGATCATTTCGATCAGGACAGGATTTTCAGTATTGTACTCGACCAATTTTTGGACTTCGACATTGATATATTCTATTATTTAGAAATAAATAAAATTAGTTTTTTAATCTTATCCTTCATTTGTTATGATGTACTCATGTCCAAAGTTTGTGACATATAGGAGTATCGAGTATATGGATACTTCGTATAGGTTTCTCAAAATATATTACTAAACAATAGCAAAAAATTGCATATACCGTACCTGATACTTCATATCCTGTAAACAAGTATATGTGACAGATATTTTAGATTCTTTCTCTTTTTTTCCTATTTAGAGATTTAGGAGCACAAGAAAACTCTGCAGTTTGAAATTTCTTTTTCATTTCAAAATATAGGAAACATTTATCTGAAAAAATCATGCTCAAAGTTTAAGATGGTTGATTCTCAAAAGACGATTTGGGAGGAATTAAAGGATAAATAAAAAGTCGAAATCTCTTTGATTTTACCAAAAAGAAGGGCTAACTGCTAAGAGAACAGACCTTTACTTCTACATACAAATTGCCTATTTCTATCTGTTTAATACATCTAATTAAAGAAATTTTTATCTTCCTATGCCACCTAGGAAATCTTATTACTCTCAATATTTAAGGTTAGAGTTAATTACACTTAGTATATCAAATTACTAATTATATACCATACTTAATTTAGGGGTATAATTAATGGANCCACGAAGAACGTAAAACACAGACAAATCTCTTTTACCTTCTGTTATTCTACAAAGTTGGTTCCCAATTTTAGTCAAGTTGAAGTTAATCCATGAAGAACATCAAATATCCAAAAAAAGTCCTAAAAAATCTGCAGTAGGTGATATCCCCTCATTTTATTTGGGGGTGTTAACACCAAAATCACCCAAAAAATAAGTAAAATCTCCACATGCAATTGAAGAGACTACTCATAGTTCATCTCCCAGACAAATCCGAGCCGAGATGAGAACAAAAAAAACATGATGTAGATGCTGGAGGAAGTTCTACACCAGACAAACAACTCAAACGAAAAGGGAAACAGGTTTTGGTAGACGACGACTTTGCTGAAGAGGTCCCTAAAATTCTAACAGGAAAGAAACCCAAGGTGTCTCTTGCTTCTTCAAAACAAAAAAATGAAGAAACAGTCCAAAAAAATACCCAAAATTGCTTCAGAAAAAATCTTTGATGAAGGTAAACATTTATTAGTTTCATTTTCAGTTTTTTAGTTTGGTTTAGGATGTAAAAATCTGTGTTTTACGTTTTTTAGTAAAGTGTAGATTAATTATCTCAATTTTGAAGATAATTTATAGTTGTGATGTTCTACAGTTTATAATTGTAGTTTTTTTGTAGTGAATTTGTAGTTATATTGTGGTTAGCTTTTAAAATTTGAAGCAGAGTTGTAGTTACTTTTTTCTCCTGTATTTTTGTAGACAATGTTTATATTTGTAGATGTTTTGTAGTGTTTTGTAGTTATATGTGTGGGTAGGCTGTACTATTTAAAGCAGATTTGTAGGTATTTTTTTGTTAATGTCTTTTTTTTTTTGTAGAAAATGATTTGTTTTTTAATTATTTTTTAGTCATTTTGTAGTTACATTTGTAGATAAAATGTAGATTAATGTTTCCTTTTTATGCAGTTTACTAA